>CM074784.1:12895585-13125032 GCA_037355745.1 Pseudo-nitzschia multiseries
TTCAATCGTTAACTCAACAACCCACCAGATTTGAACACAGTGGAAATCTTTCCAGTCCCTAACCAAAATATAATTCAATCATCAACCGTAAAACCCACCAGATTTGAAGACAGTGCAAATCTTGCCAATCCCCGACCAAAATATAATCTTAATTCATCAACCAAAGAACTAACCAGATTTGAGCACAGTGCAAATCCTGCAAGTCCCCGACCAAAATATAACTCAGTCATCAACCCCAAAACCCACCAGATTTTAACACAGTGCAAATCATCCAGTCCCTTACCAAAATATAATTCAATCATCAACCCCAAAACCAACCAGACTTGAAGTCAGTGCAAATCCTGCCAATCCCCGACCAAAATATAATCTTAATTCGTCAACCAAAAAACTAACCAGATTTGAGCACAGTGCAAATCCTGCAAGTCCCCGACGAAAATATAACTCAGTCATCAACCCCAAAACCCACCAGATTTGAACAAAGTGCAAATCCTGCCAGTCCCAGACAAAAATATAACTCAATCATCAACCCAAAAACCCATCAGATTGGAACACAGTGCAAATCTTTCCAGTCCCCGACCAAACTATAACTCAGTCATCAACCCAAAAACCCACCAGATTTGAACACAGTGCAAATCTTTCCAGTCCCTAACCAAAATATAATTCAGTCATCAACCCAAAAACCCACCATATTTGAGCACAGTGCAAATCCTGTCAGTCCTCGACAAAAATATAACTCAATCATCAACCCAATTTTATGATTCAAGTATATAATTCAAGTATATCATTCAAGTATATAATTCACGATTCAATTTAATGATTTAACTCTATGATTCCAGTATATGATTCCATTGTCTGACTCAAACCTACAATTCATTTCTATGATTAATTTCTATGGTTCCATTCTATTTTTCATCATTCTATGACTCAATTCTATGACTCAATGCTTTGATTCACTTCCATGATTCAATTTCATGATTCAACTCTATGATTTAAGTGTATGATTCAATTATTTGACTCAAGTCTATGATTCTTGTCTATGATTCATTTCTATGATTCAAGAGTATGATTCAAGAGTATGATTCAATTCTATGATTCAATCATAGAATTCAATCATAGGCTTGAATCATCAACTTGAGTTGTGGAATTAAATCATAAAATTTGATCAATACACTTTGAATCATACAATTGAGTCATAGACTTGAATCATGAAATTGAATCATAAATCCTTGAAGTGAATAATTGATTTGAGTCAAAGAGTGGAATCAAAGAGTTGAATCATGGAATTGAGTCATAGAATTGAATTGTAAATTTGAGTCATGGACTAGAATCATAGACTCAAATTATGGAAGTGAATCATAGAATTGAATCATAGAATTGACTCCAGTCAATGATTCAATTTAATGATTTAAGTCTATGATTCCAGTTTATGATTCCATTGTCTGACTCAAACCTACAATTCATTTCTATGGTTAATTTCTATGGTTCCATTCTATTACTCATCATTCTATGATTCAATTCTATGACTCAATTCTTTGACGCACTTCCATGATTCACTTCCATGATTTAATTCTATGATTCAATTCTATGATTCAATTCCATGATTCAATTCTTTGACTCAAGTCTATGATTCTTGTCTATGATTCATTTCTATGATTCAATTCCATGATTCAATTCTATGATTCAATTCTATGATTCACTTCCATTATTTGAGTCTATGATTCTAGTCCATGACTCAAATTTACAATTCAATTCTATGACTCAATTCCATGATTCAACTCTTTGATTCCACTCTTTGACTCAAATCAATTATTCACTTCAAGGATTCATGATTCAATTTCATGATTCAAGTCTATGACTCAATTGTATGATTCAAAGTGTATTGATCGAATTTAATGATTTAATTCCACAACTCAAGTTGATGATTCAAGCCTATGATTGAATTCTATGATTTAAGTTTATCATTCAATTATGTGGTTCAATTATTTGATTCCATTCTTTGACTCAAGTTGATGATCCAATTCCATGATTGAGTTCTATGATTGAATTCTTTGACTCAACTCAATGATCATTCAATTCTATGGTTTAATCCTATCTTGCGTCATACTTCGTTTTTGAGAGGGTGAAAGAAAGTATTTTATTTTTATTTTTTCAAATTTGGACAACCGCCCCCCCCCCTCCCCACCCCCGCCCCCCAATCAGTACATACTCATACTGTATTTAGCTACCTTCATACAGATCCTACCAATTGATCTATACTACCAATCAAGTGACGTCATTCGCGCGAGTTCTATTTTAAATTCGAACTCTCTCATCTGGCAACGACGACAAAAAATTCGATTTGTACCGGTACGTACGTACCGTATGAGTACTCGTACTCGTGCACTTGATATGACGGCGACAAAAAAGTTGTTCTTATGAGAGTAGACCCCCCATCCAGTACATACTCACACTGTATTTAGCTGCCTTCATACTGATCCTACCAATCGATCTATACTACCAATCAAGTGACGTCATTCGCGCGAGTTCTATTTTAAATTCGAACTCTCTCATCTGGCAACGACGAAAAAAAATTCGATTCGTACTGGTAATTACTGTACGGTACGAGTTTGTGTGTTAATGACGAAGAGACAAAGTAGGGCTACGTAGAATTTGTACTGTAAGCAAAACCTTGAATTAACACTCATGATTTAAATTAGTCTCATGACTCATTTCGAACCAATTTCGGACCGGTTCGAAATTTCCGAGACGATTTTTTGCACCTCTATTGCAAGCACCTCTATTGCAAAACTTGAAATTCGACGTCACTTCTTTCCTTCCTAATCCATCTAATTGCAACTGAATAACAAACAAATAACAAATAACAGATACTAAATTAACTAATTCAATTGCACCACACTGGGGGGGGGTGACGCGTTGAAGGGCGAAACGCGAAACGCAAAACGTGGTGTTGTCGTCGTCATCACCCTATTTTACACACATACTTGTACCGTACGGTACACTTGATATACTTGATCTAAGATAGATCGTATGATTTTTTCTTTATTCAGGTTTAATCTTATGGTTACGTGCAACCATATAAAAATGAGAGTTCGCTACCATAAAAATGAACGCGCGCCGCTAGATCTTACTATTGCTTTTAGAAGAAGCATCTCATTTCCGTAAATAATTATTTGGGTACTGTTTTTAACAATTTTTAGTCGTAGCGTTTGTACCAAGTCTACTTGTTAAAAACAGATTTTTTTAATATTTCTACGTATTTTCCCCCCCCAACCCCCCCCCACATAAACTCCGTCTACAAGGTTACGTTGTCAACTCTTAGGGTTAGTGTTAATTAAACGTTCAACGAACAACTCCACCAATTTGACAAGTTTCATTCGATTTATACGATGGTCGATCCCTCTGTCGACTATCGATTCCTACCTATCCTCAACAACTTGATCTGTCTCGTCCCCAATCAATTGTCTTTCTACGACACTCAAAGCGTTTGATTCTACAATCCCTCAATTACGATTGGTAACTCTTCCACGATCAATCAACTCTCTCCGCAGACGATCTCAAACTCCAATCTAATCAGCACTACGATTACTTTCAATCTCTCCACTTTGATTGAATCATACGATCCTTTGAGCCTTCCGCTCTGCTCCATAATCAATCAATCGTATTTGATGCTGCTCACTCTACTTATAAGATTGGATCCTCCAATCATATCGATTCCTACTGTCTCTTACGAGTTGATGATTCGTTACCCATCCAATCGATTCCAAGGCAATATGACCAACTCCGATTAATCTTCTCATCGGTTCCGCGCAACCATCGCATACTCAAGCACCTCTCCTTCAATGCTACTCTGATTCTACGATTACAATCTTCCGATTTGATATCCAAGCATACTTAAAATTTTAGAGCTCTACAAGATGGAGAACCGACTTATAATTCAACACTCCTTCACTAAGTGTTGAATCAAGGGGTGTGTTGTCGGTCAAAAAAATACACCTACGGTACTTACGTACATTCTACGGAGGTGATATCCATTCTACACTTGAAAAAGTTACTTATACTCCTCCAGAGATAAAATGACTTCAAGTATCAAGATATCTACATCACATCATGTGTTCTCTGTCTTATGACGAATTACACATGATCTATGACCAGTTTAGACTTCCCTACATACAACACGAATAACACAGGGATACCGGTCGAATACAGTAAAATACACAGTAAAAAATAAGAGCCTCTCTCTGAGCTCACATCTCTTCAAAACTCAATTATCCTATACCTTTCGGTCGATTTTTAGAGTTACAACAGTAATAATCCCTACAGGAATCAATCCAACGGCCAGGGAGAGAAGTCATAAGCCAAATCAACAGCCCCGACTCAGAATTAGAACCCTAACAGTTTGCTTAAGTATAAGGCAACAGAGAGATTGGTGTTCGGAAAAGAATCGCTTGTAGAATTTTGCATGGAGAAGTTACTAGAAGAATCCCCACTACTAGTGATATCGCGTGGGGAGGGATTATTCAGGAATACAAATCACTCATCAGAAAATCATCCATACATCACTTTCAGAGCAAACAAACAGATACTCCAAGAGCAAACTACTAAACATGGCAAGAGGAAGACCAATCCGACAGAATCAACGCAACAACAACAACAACAACAACAACGCAGCCGCCGCCCCGGCCGTTGCTACAGCCAACAATGTACCCGAAGTCCCTGCCAACCTTGGATTCACTGCGGCGCAAATGGAATTCATTAGAACCATGATGGATACCAACCGGGCTCCAGCACTCACACAGGAGGCTCAAGATGCGATCAAGCAGGCTGAGCGACTAGAGGGAATCCCCGGATATGCGGGGGAAAGTATTGAATTACTAAGTCAAGCGTGAAGTTTACGTATACGCGATACGTAAATTATGTAATACGTAACGTACAAGATACGTAATTTACGTGATGCGTAATGCGTAACGTACAATTTACGTATACGCGTACGATTTACGAATACATATTGTTTTACGTAAACGTAATACATATTACGTAATACAAAACAAGACGTATGATTCCAAAGTGTTCTAGATCTTTTATCACGAGGAGAGCGCAATAAGTAAATTATACATAAGCGCTCGTGAGTATCAAGAGATACTTAAAGCACTGTGTATCGAACACACGATACGAGTATCTATGAGTATCGAACTCTCGATACGCGTATTCCCACACAAAGGAAAGACAAATTAGTAAATGAGAGAACAATATGGTCCAGAAACAATCCGATCATAATCTTATCGATAACTCTTTCCAACATCGTAACAGTAACAGATAAAATAACAAATAATAACGACGTAGCGATCTTTGGTCCTATTAGTTATCGATAAGATTACTACACCAGCAATTGACACAGCCGATGCCAGAAGGGAACAATACAGAACACAACAATTCTCCAGCCTACAGAAGAGTCACACCGGACACCAGCATTGACACTGAACTCGAACTCCGATACCTACGAGGGCGACTAAAGGATCTGACCGAAGATAACTACAACCTACGTGAGTATACACTCAGCCAAACCAACCAACTACAAAACCAGAATCAATTATTGGCAGAGTACGGAGAAGAGAGCGACAGTGACGACAGTGAAGACACCATGTCCAAGAAGAGAGGAGACTACTACGACGTGCTGAAGGAACTGATGGAGCCCGCGCAACTGAAGCCGGTCCAAATCCCGACCAGCATCGACGTGTACGAGTTCAAGAAAGCTCTTACAAACGCACTGGCCGAAGTGACCTCCACAAAATACATACAGGGGGGAGGATATGCATTTCTCTTAGAGACAGAGGAACAATACCGGGCACGGGAGAGGAACCCAAACGGGGTGTATCCCACAGCACCCGCGGAACCCTCCGACCTAGACAGCACGGTGGAGCTTACGTCAGATACTTACAAACTGTGGAAACGAAGCAGAACACTATTCGTGGAATGGAACAAGTACAATCGGGAGGCCCTCCTGCTGACCGACAAGAAGTTCCCCAGGATGCTCCACGAGTTAAAAGACCCGGGGTTGGAGGCCTTCCCCAGAGGGACCACAGCCCTTGAGGCCTTCCAACACATGGAGGACGAGCTGTGTACGACAGACGTACAACGCGATTTGACAGCTGAAATAGCTAAGAAGATGTGGGAACTAGACTACACCCCCAGCCCGTTGGGCCCCAAAGAATACTTCCGCCTTCTCACCAAATACCAATACCAGATCAACCTCCTACCGGCTACGGCCAAGGTGACTGCAGCCCAGATGATGGACCACGCCCACATGGCATTCAAGAGGAGCAAGCACGACCCCATTACACTCCACAGAGTGGAGGAAGCATGGAAGCAACACCGGGCGACCGTCGACACGACCTCAGAGGAACAGGAACTGTTACAATACAAACGCTTTTGGGGTCTACACCTCAAGGAACTATACAGTAGCTACCATGCCACCACCGGGTCAGCCAACAAGGTGGAAATCCAGCATGACCAACGCCTTGCCATCATCGAGGACAACCAACGGGCCCTCGTTAGTGTCTGCCAGGATCTCATGTCCCAGGCAGAATCGGCAACAGCAGCATCCACCCTCACCATGTCAAGCCACCAGTTGGAGTCCGCCTTGTCCGCCCTCACGAGGCAAATGGGAATGTTGGTAGCCAGTCAACAAACCCAAAATGGTACTATCCCGCAACAGGTCCAGCAGACCCACCAACCACAGCAAACGGGACGGCGACAGCACCAGGCTATGAACAAACCACCATCCCAGTGGAAACAGTACAAGCACTACTGTCACTCGTGCGGCGTCAATCTCTCACACGATGGGGGAGATTGCTTCCGGTTCAAACCGAACCACCAAGTAGGGGCCACATTTGCCAACAAAATGGGTGGGTCAACCCAAAACGAGGACAGATGGATGAAGTGGAGCCACCCCATCACGCGGGAAACCCACAACAGCCCCTCCCCCTGACGGTGTGGGGAGGAGCACAGTAACATACTTAATCGTCATAGTAGTAACAGCCCCAAGTCAGCGTCATTACTAAGTATCTTATGTGCCCCTTCGAGTCGCACATACCAACAGCCCACCAGCAACAACAAACGCGTTACCTTTGCCATGGCCTCCATCACACCCCCGGCGCCCGGGTTTGGGGCCCTAGACTCGGCTGCCACCGATCATTTCGTGCCCACCTCATATCAGGGAGGCGCCCATCGGGAAACACCCGGCGCCCTCATCGTAGGCTGTGCAAATGGTAGCACTATGGCATCTCAAGCCACCGATGTCCTGGACCTCCTCTTGTTACCACTCGCAGCGCGGGGTTGCCATAAGTTTGATGACGTGGACCTCCCCCTCGTCTCGGTGCCAAAGTTGTGTAACAATGGGTGCAGCGTGACTTTCACCAAAGATAAAGTGGAGGTCGTGGGCCCCACCAACCACACAGTGTTACTAGGCACTCGGGATCCACTCCGGGACCTTTACATGGTCCCCCTCCATCCAACCAAAACAGCTACCCCCCTCCCCCCCCCCCCCCCCCCCCCCCCCCGTTTCAGATACAGACACATTCACACGGGGGCCGGCTAAATCTCCAAGGGTGACGACCCCCCCCCCCCCCCCACCACCATTTTCAGATTCAGACAAACAACTACAGGTACACACCGGGGCGGGAGCATATCAGATTCAAGCCGTCCCCAAGCACATAGCTTTCTACCACGCAGCAGCGGGCTATCCCACCAAGGAAACGTGGATACACGCCATCAAACGAGGTTCATTTGCCACCTGGCCGGGGCTAACTGCCCAGCGGGTTAATCGGTTCCTACTGGCGTCAGAGGAAACCACCATGGGCCACCTCCAGATGGTCCGGCAGGGGATACAGAGCACACGCAAACCAAAGAAGAAATCACCAAAAGCAGACCAAGCGGCGCCCAACACTCTGATATCCCAAGCCCACCAGAAGAAGACACACGAAGTCTGCGTGGACACCGTGTCAGCATCAGACATGCAACCGACCAACGATGAACCCAAGGAACTCATAGCATGGGACCTACCAGGCAGATACCCCGTCACATCACGCCGTGGACACCAATATGTATTCCTGATGTACAATTACGACTCCAACTACATTGACGTGGAACCCATCAAGTCTCATAAGAGTGAAGACATACTGTATGGGTTCACCAAGTGCTACAATCGAATGAAGGAGAACAACGCCCACGCCAAGATCGTACAAATGGACAACGAGACATCCAAGAAGCTAATCACCTACATCACGCGGAACAACTTAGACTACCAATTGGCATCCTCGGGGGACCACCGGCTCAACCACGCTGAACGGGAAATACAGACCTTCAAGAACCACTTCATAGCCGGGTTGAATGGGGTGGATGATACCTTTCCCATAGACGATTGGGATCTACTAATACCACAAGCGATCATCACCCTCAACCTCTTACGCGCATCCCGTACACAGCCCAAACTGTCCGCATACGAGCTACGCCATGGGATCTACGACTACAACAAACACCCAATGGCCCCATTTGGATGTAGAGTCATCATCCATGATAGGACCCAAGAGCGTGGAGCATGGCAGGACCATGGGACGAGAGGTTTCTACGTGGGCCCGGCGTTAAAGCACTACCGGAACTACACCTGTATCGGGGGGAAGAGTAGGGCCACCAGAGTGAGCAATACAGTGGCATTTTTCCCAAAAGCCCAGATGCCACAAACGTCTTCCACGGATCGATTAATTATGATCCTCCAAGATTTAAAGGAAGTAACAACTAAGCCCCATCCTCTGATTCCCTACGTGGATCAAGGGACGCAGATCAATGAGGCCCTACGTCGCGTACAAGAACTACTAAACGTAGAGGCGCGACGACCCTTAGGTGGAGAGGCAGATCCCCAAGAAAAACTGATCGGGCCCAATACCACATCAACCAGCCCAACTGTGAATGCGCGCGAACCTCCAAGGGTGCCGATAGGACGTGAAACAAAATCTACCCAACCACATGCGAATCCTACACAACGGCTCAGCGCCCGACGAGGACACCCTTGGGCAATAGGGACCATCATAAGAAAACGGTTTAACACGGGGTGGTATGAGGGAGAGGTGACCAGCTATGACCAAACCAATCAGTACTACAAGGTCCAGTTCACCGATGGGGACACAGCTGACTACACTCATGGTGAGATATCCCGATTTTACAAATCAGACCAATACTACTCGAAGTCCAAAGTTAAGCCTAAGGCCCTCATGGGGACGTACCAGCATGACCCATTGGGTTTCCCAGTACCAAAGCAGTCGAACAACCCGCGGGCCGGACCAGCATACACCCCCCAACTAGCGTGTGGAGGCTCCATACATGACAAAGATTTAAGCAAGTGGGCTGCCTATCGGGATCTCATCAAGCATCCGAAGAGCCACGTACGGGAGTTATGGCTCAAATCAGGTGAAGACGAATTTGGGCGATTATTCCAGGGCTTCCAGAGCAATCATATAGAAGGGATGGATGTGTTGGATTGGATACGCAGACAAGATGTACCCGTACACAAGAAGGTAACCTACCCCCGGTACACAGTCGCCATACGCCCCAAGAAAGCCGACCCCTATTGGACAAGAATAACCGCGGGGGGAGACCAATTGGAATACCACGGCAATGTATCAACCCGCACCGCGAGTATGGAGACCATTAAAACCCATTGGAACAGCGTGATATCCACCCCCGGGGCGAAATACTGTACGGGCGACATTTCAAACATGTATTTATGCTCCACACTCGATGAGCCCGAGTACGTAAAATTCAGGTGGGATATGATTCCTCCGCGAATACGTGTAGCCTACAACCTGGAGGAGCTCAAACAAGGGGAATATGTTTATGCCCGCATCAAAAAAGCATGGTACGGACTAAAACAGAGTGGAAAAATAGCGCATGATGACTTGGTAAACCACCTACAACAATACGGCTACCAGAGGGCACCCCACACCGAGGGGCTTTTTCTCCATGACGAAAGGGACATCAGTTTCACCCTAGTCGTGGACGACTTTGGGATTAAATACACACAACAAGAAGACGTCGATCATCTAGTCGAGGCCATAGGGACCAAATACACCTTCAAGGTCGACTGGTTGGGAAAACAATACGTAGGGGTCCACCTACGTTGGGACTATGACAAGTGTGAAGTTCAATTGTCGATGGATGGCTACATGGAACAAGCCCTAAAGGAATTTGAACACGTGAGACCTTCGCGTACGTACGCAGGCCCCTCACGTGCCGACATACCGGCCTACGGCGCAAAAATACAATATGCAAAACTCGAGGATACTTCCACATTGACCGACGACGAGATCAAATTCATACAACAAGTCACAGGAAAGTTCCTGTTCTACGCATGGGCAGTGGACAACACAATGCTACACGCGCTCAACGGCATAGCTCCAGCCAAGGACAACCAAACAACCCTCTTGGCGACGAGACATTTCCTCAATTACGCAGCCTGCAACCCAAATGCCACCATAATCTACAGAGCCAGTGACATGATACTCCGGGTGGATAGCGATGCGGCGTACCTAGTATGCCCAGGGGCCAAAAGCCGAGCAGGGGGATATTACTATCTGGGAGATATGACGGGAAGCACTTTCAATGGGCCAATACTCGTATTGGCGAAGATAATCAAGAATGTGATGGCATCCGCGGCCGAAGTCGAGGTGGCATCATTATTCTTGAACGCAAGAGAGGCTATACCAGTCAGGCAGTGTCTCATCGAGCTGGGGCATCCACAACCAGCTACCCTGCTGAAGACCGACAATAACACAGCGGAAGGCATATTAAACGGCACGATCAAACAGAAGAGATCTAAAGCCATTGACATGCGTTTCTATTGGTTAAGAGACAGAGCTGAACAGGGGCAATTTAATATCTTCTGGGAACCGGGAAAACATAACCTGGCGGATTACCCCACCAAACATCATGCTGGAAGCCACCATAGGAAGGTAAGGCCTATCTATTTGTATGAGACGGACAGTCCAAGGACCATCCAAGGGTGTATTGAATTACTAAGTCAAGCGTGAAGTTTACGTATACGCGATACGTAAATTATGTAATACGTAACGTACAAGATACGTAGTTTACGTGATGCGTAATGCGTAACGTACAATTTACGTATACGCGTATGATTTACGAACACATATTGTTTTACGTAAACGTAATACATATTACGTAATACAAAACAAGACGTACGATTCCAAAGTGTTCTAGATCTTTTATCACGAGGAGAGCGCAATAAGTAAATTATACATAAGCGCTCGTGAGTATCAAGAGATACTTAAAGCACTGTGTATCGAACACACGATACGAGTATCTATGAGTATCGAACTCTCGATACGCGTATTCCCACACAAAGGAAAGGCAAATTAGTAAATGAGAGAACAATATGGTCCAGAAACAATCCGATCATAATCTTATCGATAACTCTTTCCAACATCGTAACAGTAACAGATAAAATAACAAATAATAACGACGTAGCGATCTTTGGTCCTATTAGAAAGGTCCATAACTCCAACTGAGGTGGTGTTCAGGGAGATTCTGGAGTCCTTTGGATTGAGCTGCATTACCGCAGATGAACTATTTTGGACCGCTTACAGCAGCATCGACTCCCTTCGAGACATGGATGATTCGGCTATCAAGTCTCTAGTGAACGGGGTCAACAAGACCAAACACAACTATTGTCCGGACCCAAAACAGGTATACATCAGGAGGGTCTTTGGTGACCAACTCAAGCTATTTGTGGCTTGGATTAAATTCCAACCTCTTATCAGGACTACCGCTACCCGAGTTGACTGGATGTCTGATCCAGAGGCAGAGGCCAAGACTCGGGCACGCCTCAAGTCTCTGAAGGAAGATGACAGCAATACGGCCACCAGGGACCTGACTCTTCCTGAGTCACTCACAGCAATGTCAAAATTCAAGGAGTTTGACAAAAGATTCTGGGAGTACCTCCGCCATACGCGCGGCGTTACTAAGACATTCCTCCTATATACAATCCAGAAGGACTCTACAGTTACTGATACCAAGAGGGCTGGAACAGTTGGGACTGAACTGGTAGACATGTATACTGATTGAACCGAGTATTCTATACGTTGCACAGCCCACTCCGGGTCTCACTGGACCAAGGACAACAATACACTATGGGGAATCCTATTCAAGTTGGTAGGGGCAGGTCCCGGTTGGTCTTATATTCAAGGGCTCGGCTAAGAGGGAGATGGAAGAAAGTCATATTTCACATTATACTCCCAGGCATATGAATCAACGAATATTTGACTCCTAATAAAAGAAAAGAGGGCCTTCCTACAGAAATCTACGTACTCCGGGGATACCAAGAACTACAGTTTCGACAAGCACAAAAGGAGGTGGTATGGTGCAAAGGAGTTCCTGTTGCGACACAAGGCTTTCCCACCTGAAGATCAGTTTGTTACTGACTTCTGTCACTCCATATCGGACCCAAGGCTCAAAATAGCAGTCCAACTGGTCCTAAACAAAGAAGGGAGTATGTACAACAACTTCGACAAAGCAGCCGCTCACTTCACTCAAGTGCTTGGCACTAAGAAGATTCAGGCCAGTTGGAAGGGCGGTTGAAGGAATATCTCTTCGTACAAGGGAAAAAGGGGTAACAAATGCAACAATGAAGGCAATTCCTCCTCCAACAAGAAATCTGGCAACAAGAAACAGAAGACTTCTGGCGGCGGCTCTACATACAATGGACCTCTCGAGGGCAAGATCTATCCAAAAGAAGTCTGGGTCACTATGTCCGCGGCCCAGAAGATCCAAGTCCGGGCCCTTCGACCTGCACTCAACTCTCAAGGGAACCCTGCAAAGGTTTCCCTTGTTGAGGCTACTACGGTTGACGTCACTACTACAAACAGGGCGGCCGGTGACCAATTTGGAAGCCATACCCACAAGAAGAAGAAACAAGATTGATTTGCCGGCCGGGGCCTGTAGATTGTATCCCGGGTAGGCCAGCCAGTAGTCCATATCAAGAGCTTTGGCTCGCCATCCTCCCATACTGGCCGGTGCAAGTTGGACAACCACGCTGATACCACGGCGGCAGGGTCAAATATGGTATTACTTGATTCGTTGGATTCCATATTGACATATGTGGATGTTGCACCGTTTTTGGACACTTACTCACCCCTTAAGAATGTTCCCATTGCCCGTTGCGCTACAGCTTGGACGAATCCAACCGATGGGGTTACTTATATATTGGTTTTTGGACAGGCACTTTATTTCGGGGACAGGCTTCACAATAGCCTTATCTGCACAAAGCAAGTCCGCGACTGCAACTTCAACAAGGTTGAAGATACCCCCCTAAGGTATGACTCTACTTCTACACATGGGATTTCACTCCAATCTGATGATACAGACCTATTCATTCCTCTTCAAGTCAATGGAGTCATATCCTATTTTGATTCCCGCAAGCCTATCAAGAAAGAACTAGCCAACTGTGAGCATGTCCTGGCTACGGATACTCATACGTGGGATCCCTACTCCTCCCACTTTGCAGAAGAAGAAGGTGCCACCAATGCCTCTTTCCCGCGAGTCCTTGCTACCCTTTCAGGGTGCTTGCCGGCTTGCGGGACTCCAGTCAATTATTCATCCACGATTCATCCTGAACCTCTAGGTGTAGGGTATGACAAGTACCGGCTACTTCATCTTGCCTCTGTATGTACTGACCAAGTTCCTTTCCAACGCACAGGATATACTCCAACGGATGTCTCTACAGGATTGATTTCAGCCCTTGCTGGAACCACCGAGGAGGACCAAGAAAATCTTCAAAATTCAGCAAATTCTATGATTTCTGATGTTTCCACCAAGCCCTCATCAGCCGGCCTGTCCTCATTATCTGAAACTGAGCTTGCTATTCAACAGGAAGCCAAGGCTTGAACCAAGGAAAAGAAGCTATTATGGCGCCAACAAGATGTTCTAGACCAAGAAATGTCTCTTGACAAGAAGTCCTTCATTCGATGGGGACAATGGGGACCTCCCATAAGGATCCCTGACAAGGTCAATAGGTATGACGCCAAGGCCATTGCTAAGATGTGGAACATCAGTGAGAAGCAAGCCAAGGCTACTATCGAAGTGACTACCCAAGATGGTATTCGGCAACTGTCCCAGTCTATTACAAAGTGGCTGAAGACACAGAAGTGGAGGAATAGGAGGACGCTCAAAGGGCAATGGTACGCTGATACTATGAAATTCAAGGTTCCCAGCATCATCAGAAACGAAACAGCAGCCCAGATCTTTGCAAATGGTAAGGGCTATGTGGCTTTCTATCCTGTCAGAGGAGAAGTTCGGTGCCATGATGGTTTATCTTGCTTCATCAACAAAGTGGGAATCCCAGAACGCCTTGTTACTGATGGAGCAAAGGCCTAGGGAAACCATGAAACGCATAACACTGGTTGGCACAAGCTCAGATCCGAGTATCGCATTTGCCAAACCTATATACAGCCACACTGCTCGTGGCAAAATACAGCAGAAAATAGTGCAGGGGACTTAAGGAGGGCAATCCGTTGGATGACTTCTAAGAAGGGCAGTCCCAGAAGGTGTTGTGCCTTCTGTGGGATGTTAGAAGCCGGACAAATGAATCTCATGGCATCAAGTGACCCTTCTTCAATGGGGAGGACTAGCTTTGAATTGGTACATGGGTATACTCCGGACATCACCCTGTATATGATCCACAACTGGTATGATTTCATTTGGTGGTACGATTTAAATGAGAAGACGAACAGGCTCGGTTGGTGGCTGGGTTCATGTGGAGATACTTTTGGTGGAGGGGACTGTCACTATGTCTTATTTAAGACCGGAAAGGTCCACATAACAAACAGCACCCGGGCTATATCTGAGCATGAGTGGAGACAGCCAGATATCCTATCACAGTTGGAAGCACACAACAAAGAGATCAACGCAAAAATAGGCAATGAGGTTAAACCCTCCGATACTTATCTTGAAAACGAACTTGGCGAACCACCTCTGGGCCTATTTGATGGCAAATATGAGGGAGAGGATGAAGTTCTTATGGCAGAAGCTGAGGCTTCTTCCCCGGATGTTGATGACTTAACTGACAAAGATCTTGATGAATATCTTGGGACCAAAGTGTTACTCCAGATAGGGGACCAACGCATCCGGGGACTAGTCAAGGATCGTTGCAGGGATAAGAATGGTGTGCTAGTTGGTGAAAAGAATAACAATTCACTCTTAGATTCGACGTCTTACGAGGTCTCCATGCCGGATGGATCTATCAAAATCTTTACAGCCAACATGCTTGCTGAAAGTATCTATTCTTCAGTTGACGATGAAGGGCCCATGTATTGTTTGATGGATGAGATCATTTATTTTGAGAAGGATGAGGAGGCCTTAGCTATCAAACAGGCTACTTATACAACAAAATCTGGTCAGATCAGAACAAAACCAACAACAAAGGGATGGAGATTACTCGTCAGATGGAAAGATGGCACTACCTCCTGGGCAAAGTTAAGTGATATGAAGGAGAGCTTTTCGGTCAAAACAGCAATATACGCCCGTGAAGAAGGCATTATAAATGAGCCGGCGTTTAAGTGGTGGGCCTATAAAGTACTTCAGAGCAAAAACAAGATAATACCTGGTGCCAAAACCAAATACTGAGTCAAGTCACATGAGTATGGAATCCGGCTCCCTAAGTGGATTGCAGAAGCAAAAGCAATTGATCATGAAACCGGGACTGCTCATTGGGCTCCGGCTATTGCAAAAGAAATGAAGAACAGTTCTATTGCCTTTGGATTCACCAAAGAGGATAAAATCCCAGTGGGGCATACCAAAATAACCATGCACATGGTCTTTGATGTCAAGATTGACTTAACTCGGAAGGCCCGCTTAGTCGGTGATGGCCACAAAGTCCCAGAAATATCCAAGGAATATACTTATTCCAGTGTACCCAGTAGGGATTCGGTTCGATTGTTCTTCCTAGTGGCAGCACTTAACAACCTCAAAGTACTCAGTGCGGATATACAGAACGCTTACTTAACCGCACCGATCAAGAAGAAATATTTCACCATTGCCACCAAGGCCCAAGGATTTGCGCCAGAGCTATGTGGTAGGCCCTGCAAGATTGTAAGGGCTTTATATGGGCTCCCGGTTGCAGGGGCATCTTTTAGGTCACACTTGGCCAGTCACTTAAGGGAACTAGGTTATGTATCCTACAAGGCTGATCCTGACGTGCACCTCTGATCCTCATTCAAACCAGATGGTACGGCCTATTACAAGTATTGTGTGGCATACGTGGACAATATCCTTGTATGTGGAATGGATCCTAGGTTCCAGATGGATGCAATAGAAAGTCAATTCAAGTTGAAGAATGGAACAGTTGAAGAGCCTTCTTTCTACTTAGGGGCCGATATTGGGAAGACCTACATCAATGGAAACCCATACTGGTCCATGGCTTCATCCAAGTACACTGCAAAAGCAATCAAGTTGGATGAAGAAGAACTACTAACCAGAAAATATGCATTTAAGGTACTACCTAAGACAGCAAGGTCTCCATTGAGTGCTGAGTATAGGCCCGAGATAGATGCGTTGCCAGAACTTGACCCCGAGAAACAAAACTATTACCAAGGTTTGATTGGGATACTCCGGTGGATATGTGAACTCGGCCGTTTGGATATCATTATGCCCGTGTCACTTATGTCTTGATATCTAGCCCAAACGAGGGAGGGTCATCTTAACCAGTTGTTTCATTTGTTTGCACACTTAAAGAATTACAGCAAGTCCAAATTGGTATTCGATGCATCTATGCCCGAGGTCGATGAGACCAGTTTTCAGGCGTGTGACTGGAGTGAGTTTTACCTGGAAGCCATAGAACTACTGCCTCCAGATATTCCTGAACCAAACAGAAAAGCTGTCGTTACCACAAATTTTGTAGATGCGGATCATGCGGGTTGCAAGGCTACCAGAAGATCTCATACAGGAATCATCATCTTTGTCAATAGAGCACCTATTTTGTGGTTCTCTAAGAGACAAACGGCCGTTGAGACATCTACGTTCGGCTTGGAGATAGTCGCCCTTAGTATAGCAATCAAAATGGTAGAGGGACTGAGGTACAAGCTATAGATGATGGGAATCCCTTTAGAAGGCCCTACCAATATCTACTGTGACAATGAATCTGTGGTAAAGAATTCCACGCAACTAGAAAGGTTTTATAAGAAGAAGCATAATAGTGTTGCTTATCATAAGGCAAGGGAGTGCATAGCAGCAGGAATTATCCGGATTGCAAAGGAGCCAGGCGAGTCGAATATTGCGGACTTGCTCACTAAACTAATGAGTGGGACCAGGCTGATCAAACTAGCCATGAGGTGCATGTGGCGGGATGGTGTTGATGAGAAGAAAAAATGAGACCCGCGGGATAGGTATCTTCTACTAGTACATTACTACCACAAAAATATGGGGACTCTAGAAATCACGCGGTTAGTCCGTAGGGGCAAGCTGACATACCACTGTCAGACTAAATGAATCACTCCAATATCTGATAATTGTTTATATGATTCATTTAGGACTGAACGCACATACTCAATACAACTAATAAAGAGAGCAGTAATAGAGGTGCAATTCGAATATCACTCCTACTCCTACTGCTCACAATTTTAGAGCCTAATCAATATTACAACGAATCTATCTACCACTATCTAATGATACGAAGAAGGATTTAGATATCTTGAACGCATATTTCCCTGTAGCCAGTTCTTCTTCAACTGACTTGATAGCCTTTGAAGTGTACTTGGAAGAAGCCATGGACCAATATGGTGTCCCATTCGGATCGTGCTTGCTCCGTTTGAACGCCATGTACGAGTAGTTGATCATCTTTGCGACTGTCATGTTGGCTGTGGCCGGCAGGAGGTTAATCTGGTGTTGGTATCTTGTGAGGATCCTGAAGTATTCCCTGGGTCCCAGGGGATTTGGGGAACAATACTATGCCAGGCTGCTCATTTTCTTTGTGAGTTCTGCCGTCAGTTCGCGTTGTACCTCCGTCAAGCATAGGTCCTCTTCCATGCTTTGGAACCCCTCTAGGGCCATGGTACCTTTTGGGGATGCCTCCAGCCCAGGAATCTTCAATTTGTCCAGCATGTTGGGGAACTTCTTGCCGGTAAGCAGTAGGGCGTCTCGATTGTATTTGTTCCACCCCACATAAAGGGCCCACTTCCTCTTCTATAATTTATATGTGTTTGATGAGAGTTCTACTGAGCTGTCTAGTTTGGGTGGTTTGGCCAGCATTGTTGGATACACTGTGGCGGGATTCCTCTCTCGTCTGGTTTGGTATTGTGCTTCTGTCTCCAACAGGAACGTGTAGCCCTTCCCCCCCCCCCCCCCCCCCCTTGGATGTATTTGGTGGAGGGCACTTCAGCCAATGAATTGGTGAGGGTTTTCTTGAACTCGTACACATCTATGCTGGTTGGCACTATGATTGGTTTCATTTGCATGTCTTCCATGTGGTCCTTCAGGATGGTGTAGTCTTTCTTTTTGCTCATGTCTTCGTCATTATCACTGTTGTCGCTGTCGCTGTCTTCCACGTATTCTAACAATAATCTGTTTTGTGCTTGTAGGTGGTTGACTTTGGTGTTGGCGATGTTGATCAGGTCTTGGGTGTCTTCAGTCAGGTCTTCAAGTTGTTCTCGCATATCACAAAGCTCTCTCTCCCCCGTCCTGGGCGTTGGGGCCTCGGTATCAATGCTGGTGTCCGGGGTGACTCCTCAGTGGGTTGTTGGAGTAGTGTCTTCTGTCACGGCTCTTTCTGACATTGGGCTTGAACTGTTTAATCTTATCAATAACTAATAGAACCAAAGTTGTACTTAGTTATTTTCTGTTATTTTATCTGTTACTTTTATGGTGTCGGAAAAGAGTTATTGATAAGATTATGAGCCAAATATTTCCCGGACCATATTTCCCAATTACTAAGCTGTAGCCTCTTTATGTGGGTACCGGTTGCCGTGAACGGTATCTTGTGTAGCTCTTTTCAGTGCCTTAAGTAGTGAAACATTTAATTCGGAGCAAATGTGTGATTTGTGTCATTCCTATTCTTCTTCCTGGGCCCATAAGTAATTAATTACTTATGATCTTGAATCCCCAATGCGCCCTATTTTAATACTTAATGCACACACCTTGGTTCCTACCTCCGTGGCTTTTTGCACATTCACAGGATTTAGTCATGTGGGAATTAACACGCTCACGGCATTTTACACGTTCATGGGATTTAGTAATTCAATTTTCATCTGGCAGTGTTTCAGAAATTCCTCCATCGATACAATCACCTGAATTACCTCTATCTGTTTCTTTATGAAATTATGGTATCCACTAATGTCAGATCCATGTTTGGAAACCATAGCAATGAGAATAGAAATAAGCATTCCAGAAAAACCATGCCCTTCTTTCTTTGTGGCTGAGAGAAGGTGCCTCCCAAATTTGGTGTAAGGAAAATCTCTATCAGACTGCCGCAATAACAAAGCACCATACTGTTGTCCTAATGGCCAATAGTGTTAGCAACAGCTACGGCATGCTTCAAATTGGGGGCATAAACACATGGAACACTTCTGCAGAAGAACATTTCAATTGACTCAACAGCATGTTTGGCAGTGCTAAGCTGGTGCATGTGCAAGCATTTCCCTGGGAGTTGCAAAATGAATGTTGTTCTGATTGGTACCAAAGCATAGATCACCAAATACATTCCGGATGTTGTGATGATAGTTATTTTTGAAGTTCTTATTGATATCGTTTAGATCAGTGCTAGGAAAACAATGGAAATTGAAAGGTAGCCACTTCTTTGTTGCAGGTTGAACAGAAGGAATGTTAATGTTTAAAGAATAACAGTTGCAGTGATGACACATCTGCATCACACCCTTATTGAAGGAGCCGTATTTTCCACACAATTTATCATGAAGTTCTGTGCTGCCAATAACATAGGCTATTGCAAATTTCATATTTACCTTCCACTGTGTGTTTGTGAATGGAAGATAATCCCATTCAATACCACCGTCTTTGTTACATGCATTTTTAAAGGAACAAAGCGCAACTTCCAAACCATTATGGAGATTCTGTATTTTTTCCTTCAAACTGGCATGACAAGAGTGTCTTGTTGACTCCCATTCAGGGTCAGGATGGAAGTAAATAGCTTTCCATGCTTCAGGTCAATCGTGGGTCTCCACATTAAAGATACCAAGTGTCATGTTCAAAGGCCTAAGAGTTAGTCTTCTTTGGGCATCCAAAGAAATGCCATCCATGTAAAAAAGAATAGGAACAAGTATTTCTGGGGCATTCAGATTGCAAATTGCTCTCCAAGAAGATTTCCACCACAAACCGTGACGCAATTCTGAGATTATAGAATGAGAATTCAACTCAGGATTATTTTCAGGAAAGAGAGGGAAGGCATAGTCCGGAAAAGAGAGGTTTTCTTCTCTCAGTAGCTGCTGGTTTGACAGTAGAGAATAAATGACATCCTTAAAAGAACAGACATACACCTGAGTGGGTTTATTGTCAGGTAGCCAATTCAGTATATGAGGATGAAATTTCATATCAGAGATACCCAGATTTGATGGGAGATTGTCAAAAAATGCTTTCTGAGATCAAATTTTGGCATCACAAAAAGAAAAACCCATTCTGCTTTGACTTTTCTTTGCCCACTGGAAAATTGATTTGAATGTGTTCAGTGGCAATTTATGTTTGGCCATTAAATTCATGAGTTTCAATTCAGCAAGAAGATGGGGTGGTGGCAGAAGTTTTGTGTGGCTTTGAAATGCCTCCTCTCTTTCATTCAGATTGATGGTTTCATGCAAAGATGGTGGTGGAGGGGCTTGTCGAGTATCAAAGTTAGCATCAGCGCCATTAGAGTGATCTTCTTGGTTGTCTTCACAATCTGTGTTGTTGGTAGAATTGTTGCCTTTTTTTTGTTTACGTCATCACCATCGTCATTGTCTGTATCTTTTTCCCGCTCTCACATCATAATTATACAATCACTTAATCATTCTATTGCAATTATGTTTTGTTCTATTCAAGACTCTTTTTGGTTTCGGAAAGGATGGTCTGGTTCTTGCGCAAGTGTAAGAGCGGACCTCCTCCGTGTGCTCCGTCTCGGTGCGAAAGCCCAGTTTCTTTGATGCGGAAGCCCTGTTCCTCGGTGCGAAAGTCCTTTCGGGTTGTCCGGATCATCGTGATCACAAAGCTCTGTGCTTTTCCCCTCTGGCCTTGATCATATGAAGGTACTTGGCTGTTCCAATGTCTTTATAAATTTTATCTAAAATACATTCAATGAAAATCCATTGAAATATTCAGGTCAAGAAGCATACAACTCATTTTTTGCAAACTCCTCCAGTTTTCCAGATTCAATATCTTCTTTAAGCAAGCGCTGAGCCTCGGAACCCTGCCATTCTATGTATCCTTTGCTGCTAAACAACGGCACTTTGTTGTTTTGTGTAAAAAGGTTGAATGCCTCTTGGTCTTCATCTGCTCTTTCGTTCAAAGCCTTGATTGCACTTCAAATTGAGCTGAGCCGAGAAGAAAACTCTTCAAAATCGTAATTTGCGTATTCTGGATGCATGATGTAGATTTCTCTTAGGGACATTTTGTTGTTTCCATCTTCCTTTGCTTCAAGTGGTACAATTCCTTTATTTACGTTGTTATACAACATCATCCTGGCAACCGAATCTCTCCATTTTATCTTTGGTTTGACAAAAATGGTTTTTGTTGTTGGAAGTGATGTGAGCAACCTCATCAAAGAACTCTTCCTCCTTGCCCTCTTTTGTGATCTTGACAAATTGAGTCGATGCATGCATTAATTCACCGCCATTGGGATACTTGAAATGGCAACACAACTTTGCCGAATCCTGTTCTCCAGTGCCTGCAGATGGGTTTAGATGCCTTGATTGTTGTCTGGGTAGCTCTGGAACCAAAGATACAGCCAAAATGGGTAGGGGGACAAATCCAACAAGCTCGTTTTTCTGATGCTCTTCAATGTGCGCTTTGAAGTCGTGGCGCTGGTCCGTGCAATGCTTGATTCGATAGATAGCCGAATCCTGTTCTCCAGTGCCTGTAGATGGGTTTAGATGCCTCGATTGTTGTCTGGGTAGCTCTGGAACCAAAGATACATACGGTAATCTTACGATACGCAACTTTCATATGAACGAGACGAAGGATTTTGTGGACAGAATGAACAAGCCCTACAATTCTTGAAGATAAAGAAAATCATGATTCTCGGCAGTGACAAAGACAATCTAGTTTTGCTCTCTTGAGCTTACTACTTCACTAACACGTTTACACGTGTAGTCCACTAGGTAAGTCTAGTGGTATTCAGTGATTTCAAGTATTAGTATTTAGATTTGTGAGTGTTTTCATATAAGATGATTACTTGGATCGAACCTCTATCGGTACACTATTAGCGCACCCTTATTGTTAGCGATTCGGCGAGCCAGCTCGCTTATTTGTCTGTTAGTCATACGTGTGTTGGTGTATCTCATTCGTGTATATCTCATTCGTGTATATTTCCGAGTGTCCGCACTTCTGTAGGTTTGTTACCGGCGCTTTTCTAGAGTCCCCGTGTCTTCGTACCCGTAGTATTAAGTACTACTTGTAGAAGATACCTTAAGGGTCAGTCTTCTTACTTGCACCGCCACATGCATCTCCTACATAAGAAAAATAGCTTCACCCCGCCCATAAGCTTAGTGAGTAGATCTGCAATATTAGTTTCACCGGGTTCTTGTTTGCCAATCCGGATAATCTTTCCTGCAATGCATTTGCGTGCCTTGTGGTAAGCAATACTGTTGTGCTTCTTCTTACAAGGGCTTTCAGGGTGTGTTACATTCTTAACAACCGAGTCATTGTCACAATACATGTTGGTCGGTCCTTCCATAGGTATGCCCATCATTCTGAGCTTATACCGTAGGCCTTCTACCATTTCAATTGCAATCTTGAGTGCCACCATTTCTGAGCCAAAGGTGGATGTTTCAACGGTTGTTTGTCTCTTAGAGAACCATAGGATTGGTGCCCTGTTAACAAAGATGATGATTCCCGTATGGGATCTCCTAATAGCCTTGCAGCCGGCATGGTTGGCGTCCACAAAGCATGTGGTAGTTACAGCCTTTCCTCGTGGCTCGGGCATATCTGGAGGAATTAGTTCCCCCGCTTCCGGATAAAATTCAGCCCAGTCACATTCGTGGAATACTGATTCATCAAGTTCTGGGATGGAGCAGTCAAACACCAACTTTGATTTGCTGTAATTCTTTAAGTATGCAAAGAAATGAAACAATTGGTTTAGATGCCCTTCTCGGGCCTGTGCAAGATACCGGGACATAAGTGAAACAGGCATCACAATATCTAGCCTTCTGAGTTCACATATCCAACGGAGTATACCTATTAAACCCTGGTAATAGTTTTGTTTCTCCGGACCAAGTTCCGGTGAGGCGTCAATTTCGGGCCTATATCCAGTTACCAATGGTGATTTTGCAGATTTTGGAAGTATCTTGAAGGCATATTGCCCTCTACTCAATTCCTCTTCAACGGATTTAATAGCTTTGGACATATACTTAGTTGAAGACATGGACCAGTACTCAGCCCCATCAATGGACGTGTTGCCAATGTCTGCCCCTAGATAGAAAGTGGGTGGTTCAACGGTCCCATCCTTCAGTTTGAATTGCCTTTCGATTGCATCCATTTGGAACTTCGGATCCATTCCACATACAAGGATATCATCCACATATGCCACACAGTATTCATAATATGCCAAGCCATCTTCCTTTATAGCCGGCCGCATATATACGTCCGGATCTGCTTTGCAAGACTTATATCCAAGTCCCCTTAAGTGCTTGGACAGATGGGATCGAAATGATGCGCCCGCGACTGGTAATCCATACAGAGCTCTTACAATTTTGCAGGGCCTTCCACATAACTCCGGTGCAAACCCTTGTTCCAACGTAGCCACTGTATAGTATTTTTTCTTTATCAGTGCGGTTAAGTATGCGTGTTGGATGTTGGCACTTAAGACCTCAAGGTCATTAAGTGCAGCGACTAGGAAGAACATCCGGACCGAATCCCTGCTTGGCACGCTCGAATAGGTATACTCCCGTGATATTAAGGGCACTTTATGCCCGTCCCCAACAAGTCGGGCCTTCCGGGTTAGATCTATCTTCACATCAAATACCATGTGCATGGTGATTTTTGTATGTGCCACCGGTACTTTGTCCTCGTCGTTGAACTCAAAGGCTATGAAATTGTTCTTCATTTCTTTTGCAATAGCCCGGGCCCAATAGTCACTGCCGGATTCTTCGTCTATCCTTCTTGCTTCAGCAATTGTTTTTGGTAGTTTAACCCCATACTTATGGGATTTGGTCCAATATTTGGTCTTGGCGCTGGAGATAATCCAATCTTTCTTTCAAATTACCCGATAGGCCCACCACTTGAATGCTGGTTCATCTATTATGCCTTGTTCTTTGGCAAACAGAGCCGTTTCATGTCACTTAACTTTGCCCAAGAAGAAGTTCCATCTTTCCAACTGACCAGAATTCTCCATCCTTTGGTTGTTGGCTTAGTCCGTGTTTGTCCGAACTTAGTAGTGATAGTTGCCTGCTGTATTGTCAGAGCCTCCTTACCCTTTTCATAGTCAAGTAGCTCGTTCAGGAGACAGTACATGCGCCCCTCATCATCCACGGAGGAATAGAGATTCTCCGCAAGCACATTTGCCATGTAGATTTCGATGGATCCATCTGGCATAGAAACCTCATAGGATCTTGTGTCTAGGAGTGGATTGTTATTCTTTTCTCCAACTAAGATCCCACTTGCGTCCCTGTACCGGTTATTAGGCTTACTGCGAATCCGTTGGTCCCCTATCTGCAGTAACACTTTGCTTCCAAGGTACTTGTCAAGATTGTCGGTTAAATCATCGATGTCCGGGGAAGACGCCTCTGGCTCAGCCATAAGTACCTTGTCCTCACCCTCATATTTGCCATCGAATAGGCCCAAGGGTGGTTCTCCTAGCTCGTTTTCCAGGTAAGTACCCGAGGGCTTTGCCTCATCACCAATCCTTTCATTAAGTAGTTTGTTGTGTTCCTCCAGCTGCAGGATAGTGTCTGGGTGCTTCCACTCCACTTCGGATATAGGCCGTGTGCCGTTTGCTATGTGCACTTTTCCTGTCTTATACAATACATAATGACAATCACCACCTCCATAAGTATCCCCACATGGGCCACCACTTGAAAGCTGGCTCATCTATTATGCCTTGTTCCTTGGCAATCAGAGCCGTTTTGACGGGGAAACTTTCCTTCATGTCACTTAACTTCGCCCAAGAAGAAGTTCCATCTTTCCAACTGACCAGAATTCTCCACCCTTTGGTTGTTGGCTTAGTCCGTGGTTGTCCAGACTTAGTAGTGATAGTTGCCTGTTGTATTGTCAGAGCCTCCTTACCCTTTTCATAGTCAATTAGCTCGTTCAGGAGACAGTACATGCGCCCCTCATCATCCACGGAGGAATAGAGATTCTCCGCAAGCACATTTGCCGTGTAGATCTCTATGGATCCGTCTGGCATAGAAACCTCGTAGGATCTTGTGTCTAGGAGTGGATTGTTATTCTTTTCTCCAACTAGGATCCCACTCGCGTCCCTGTACCGGTTATTAGGCTTACTACGAATCCGTTGGTCCCCTATCTGCAGTAACACTTGGCTTCCAAGGTACTCGTCAAGATTGCCGGTTAAATCATCGATGTCCGGGGAAGACGCCTCTGGCTCAGCCATAAGTACTTTTCCAGTCTTATACAATACATAGTGACAATCGCCACCTCCATAAGTATCTCCACATGGGCCCAGCCATCGTCCGTATTTCTCCGACTTATCCTGTAGGTTGTACCACCGGATCAAATCATACCAATCATGGGTCATGTATAGGGTTATATCCGGAGTATATCCATGGACTAACTCAAATCCTGTTCTTCCCATAGCAGATGGGTCCCCAGATGCAGTGTTACTTAACCTTCCGGCCGCCAACATTCCACAAAAGGCCCAGCACCTCCTCAGGCTTCCTTTTTTAGAAGTCATCAATCGGATTGATCTCCTTAGGTCCCCTGCACTGTGTTCTGCCGTATTCTGTCACCAACAATGGGGCTGTATATAGGTTTGGCGGATGCGATACTCCGATCGAAGCCTAGTCCATCCAGTGCTGTATGTCTCATGATTTCCTTGGGCTTTTGCCCCATCAGTGACAAGATGTTCCGGTATTCCTACCTCATTTATGAAGCAAGATAGTCCATCGTGGCATCGTTTCTCCCCTCTTACTGGATAGAACGCCACGTATCCTTTCCCATTGGTAGAGATCTGTGCGCTGGTATCATTCCGAATGATACTCGGTACTTTGAACTTCATGGTATCAGCAAACCACAGACCCTTAAGTACTTTTCTGTTTCTCCACTTTTGGGTTTTTTGCCTGCGGGTGATTGGTTGCGTAAGGTTTCTTATGCATTCCTGGGTAGTGACCTTAATCGTTTCTTTGGCCCTCTTCACACTGATGTTCCACATCTTTGCAATGGCTTCTGAATCATATCTGTCCACTTTCTCCGGAATCCTTATCGGAGGTCCCCATTGTCCGCGTCGGATGAATGACCTCTTCTCTAGGGAAGTTTCCTTATCTATCACATCCTGCTGGCGTCGGAGTTATTTTCTTTCTTTTGTCCGAGCTTTTGCTTCCTTTTGGATGGACAGCTCTTCCTCTGTCAGTGAAATTGAAGTTTTTGTTGAAGTAGCTGAAATTCGGAGTATCTCCGAGCTTTCTCCGTCCCCGGTACTCTTAACAAAAGCTGAGTGTAATCGGTCGCCAATCTCTTGTTGAGTATACCCCGTCCGTTGAGTTTGAGTGGTACAGATCTTCTGTAGGTATCTGAGTCGGCACTCTTGGTGTTTTACATTGATGTGTATAGGGTTGTCTGTGGATCGTATCCAAGACTCAGTTGTCCCAGTTGGTCCTCCTCCTGAGAGGGCTGCCACCACTTGTGGGAAAGATGCGTTGGCTGCTTCTTCGTCTTCTTCAAAGTGTGGAGCATATGGGTCCCAGGTATGTGCATCAGTTGCTAGGGCTTGGTCACATGTATCAAGTTCGCGGCGTGTTGGCTTGCGAGTGTCAAAGTATGATAGAACGCTGTCAACTTGCAATGGTATTGTCAATTCAAAATTTTCAGACCAAAAGCTGAGGCTGTGGCTGGAAGAATTGCAGTATCTTCTTGGTGTGTCTTCAACCACATTCAAATTGCATTCTTGGATTTGGTTTGGGCATATCAGACTGTGCTGTAGTGATTCTCCAAAGTAGAGGGCCTGTCCAAATACCAATATGTATGTGATACCGTCCGTTGGATCTGTCCAAGCAGTAGCACAACGGGCAATAGGAACATCTTTCATTGGTGAGTACACGTCAGAAAATGGGGCAACATCAGCAAATGTCGTTATAGAATCCAGTGGATCAAGTAATACCATAGTAGATCCTGCTGCAGTCGTGTCAGCGTGGCTATCCAGTTTGCATCGGCCTGGCTTAACACTAGATGACTGGGTCATCTCTTTGAGATGGACTATTGGCCGGCCTACCCGAGGTTCTATCTTAAGGCCCCGGCCGGCGAATCAATTTCCATTCCCGTTTCCAATATGGCTGTGACAGCCAAACTGGTTTCCCGCTGAACTGGAGTTATTGGGACGGTTTGCAGCAGTGGCTGCTGCCACTTTCGATTGTTGGTTGCCCCCGCTATTGCTTGCATTCTTTGCTTGTTTTAGCGCTCGGACTCTTTGTTGCTGCTCTTTAGACATGCTTAACCATACTTCGTCTGGATTGAACTTGCATTCAGCGGGCCCTTTATAGGTCCCTGGTTGTGCTTTCGAACCACCACTACTGTTGTTGTTGTTGTTGCCTTGTGGCTTGCTGGAAGAGGAGTTGCCGCGTTTGTTGTCACCTTTCCTCTTTTTGTTGTTAGTGAAGGCTGACACGTTCCTACCCCTCTTGTTTGGTTGGTTCTGGAGTTTCTTTACTCCGAGTGCCCAGGTAAGATACGCCGAAGCATTCTCAAAATTTGCATAATAGTCAGATCCTTCTGTAATTATGATTGGGATGGATTGCTCAAGTCGTACATCCTGTAGGGATCATATGAAGTCATACACAAACTGATCCTCGGGTGGGAATGCCTTGTATCTTATCAAGGTTTGCTTTGCATCGTGCCATAGCCTCTTGTGCCTGTCAAAATTGTAGTGTTTGGAATCTCCTGTATATACTGATTCCCAGATAAATTGTCGTTTGGTTTCAACAATCAGCTTTATGTTGGTCTCCTCATATGCCTGAGAGTAGAGGGCAAAATACGCCTTACGTCCATCGCCTCCTACCCCATTTTTGGTCCCAAAGCTTTGTATATAGGACCAACCGGGACCGGATCCTACCAACTTAAATAATATCCCCCAAAGAGTATTGTTGTCTTTGGACCAATGAGAGTTGGCATGGATCGTGCACCTTATTGCATACTCAGTCCAGTCAGAGTATGCGTTGTCTGGGCCCGGACCGGCAGTTCCACACCTGTCCGTCTCTCCGACCGTAGATTGTTGTCTTATCGTGTAGAGTAGGGATGTTTTGGTGACGCCCCTTTTATGCTGGAGGTATTTGCGTAAGTTCTCATCAAATTCTCTGAACTTTGACATCGTAGTCAGTTTGTCGGGTAGTGTCAGGTCCTTTACTGCTGTATTCTCATCGTCCTCCTTTGTAGATCTCAAGCGTTCTCATGTATCTATCTCGGCCGTTGGGTCCTTTATCCAGTCCACTTTGGTGGCCGTTGCGCCTATTATAGGCTGGAACCTAATCCAAGCCACAAATAGCTTCAGTCAGTCTCCAAATGCTCTACCAATGAAGACCTCTTGTGGATCTGGGCATAGATGGTGTTTTGCCTTGCTTAACGACCCTAGGAAAGACTTGATTCCTTCGGAATCAAGATCTGCAATAGCCTTGGTGTTGGAGTATCCATGTCTGAATATCTCATTGGCTGTAGGCCTGTTGACTCCAAAAGACTTGAGGATCTTCCTGAAACAGACTTCAGCTGCTGTTAGAGCCCTCTCCCCTGCGTAGCCAGGGATGCCAAGATTGGCGTCTGCTCTTTCCTTGGCTTCTCTTGCTGCGGATGATAGAGATAAGTTCCTGCTTTATAGCCTTGCAACCAAAGATCTTGTAAGTTGCTCAAGCTGTTCCGGGTCCAACCTTGTTGTTACTGATGGAGGTAGTAGGCCCTCCAGGATACCTCCTGCCTCCTTTGCCGCCGCGTCCGCTGCTGCCTCTTCTGATGCTGCCGCTGCTGCGGTTGCGGCCAGTTGAGCTCTGGTTGGTGGCGCCATGGTGTTGTTTTCGGAGTATGTTGTAGGAATTCTTAGGCTTGCAATAGGGAGGTTGTTAGCTTTTGCTTTCGTGGGGAAGCTGTAATTGTGATTTTCTGAGTTTCAAAGCGACTCGTGGAAATTTTCTTTTCCACACGCTTTTGCTAGTAAACAGGTTCATTTCCATGGTGTGAGGAATGATTCCTATCCGAACTCGAATTTTCAGTTCCCCAATACTTAAGCTCAATCATTGTTTCCCTTTTATCGAAACGGTATCAAATATTCGTTCGTCTCTTGTTAAATATTTGGTTCGGCATTTTTTGTAATTTCTATTTTTTGTGTATGTGTTTATCCAATACTGGGTATGTTCATTACCTCGGCTGGTTTTGTCATCGTATCATTTGTATATGAGTGAGTATACCTGAGCTCTTTTCTTTGGGAATTAAATTTGATTCCCATTTTATTTGTTTTCGAGGTCACGTTCTGGCTCCGTGTCTCTCTTTATTAACGGTTCTTTTGTAGCCGTTATGTGAATCCTAGTACTGAACACACGTACATCACATTATTTCCTAGCCGGTGATTGGCTGTGGTAGCTTTGACACGCCCCTTTGCTATCCCCGTTGAGGGGGATCTCTTGCAAGTGTCTTCATACCGTAGGTGAATAACAATCTTTTGGTGTTCTTTGCTCCCTTACAAACCTCAGTAGAAGCCACGGGTATTAGCCTGGTGTGCTCTGCTGCGCTAGTGTTGTTAACCTTCTAAGCGCCTGAGTCTCTTCTGTTGGGGAGGGTCTTTAACGTCCGGCCTTTGGCTTCGGACGGTGATTAACCAATGATCCGTCGGCAATCAGCTTTCATTTGTTACCCAGACTCTTTGAGTCCATTTGGGTCTGATAAACTCTAGTTTTGCTCTCGTGAGCTTACTACTTCACTAACACGTTTACACGTGTAGTCCACTAGGTAAGTCTAGTGGTATTCAGTGATTTCAAGTATTAGTATTTAGATTTGTGAGTGTTTTCATATAAGATGATTACTTGGATCGAACCTCTATCGGTACACTATTAGCGCACCCTTATTGTTAGCGATTCGGCGAGCCAGCTCGCTTATTTGTCTGTTAGTCATACGTGTGTTGGTGTATCTCATTCGTGTATATCTCATTCGTGTATATTTCCGAGTGTCCGCACTTCTGTAGGTTTGTTACCGGCGCTTTTCTAGAACAATTAGACTCTCGAATGTTATGTGGACTTTAATCAACCATTGTCCTTCCAAAGACCCGGGTTGGTGCCAGCCAGCAAGTTTTGTCTCCGATGCCTATTCCATCGACCGATCATCCTCAAACGGAGAGATTCGTCAGGATTCAAATGGAAAATATTTTTTGCATCATCGCATTTGATGGAACCGTCCGCTGAGACCGCTGGTATTGCCTATATTTTTCCCTTAGCTAGGTACAGTTGTACTTTGTCTTTTAAGGCAGTAACGTAGGTTTCGTCCGTCAGGTGTACAGATATTGTCAAATGATGCAGTATCAGAGTTTTGTTTTAACCATTTCTTTCTGTAGGTACCGGAAAAGGGTGGGGAGGGAATTTGCACATCCTTTGATTTGACGGGGGAATCGTTGCAGCCCATTAGCGTGTTCGCTCCTGCCAGCGAGGCATTGGAGCTGCGCTGCGCTTCGTTTCGTTATGTTGCGTTGCGTGTCATTTGTCCACTCCTTGTGCCCCCTTCACACTTCCCGAAGTTGGAGGATACCCGGGTCGCAAACAAATCCACGCAACGGGTCCGATGAACGGAACGGCGACAAAAGCTGCGAGTTTGCGAATGGCCTCGGTGCGGTGTTCCTTCCGCCAGGAACGCCAGGAAAACGAGGATCCGTCTTCTGTGGTCGGATTGTGCACATAACCACGCCGCAACGCATCGTCCATAATCGGATCCAGCACCGCGATGGAAATCATTGCGCTGTCGACCAGTGCCAGGGAAGTGAACTGGGAACTCGTGGCTCGGTTCCAAAAGGCCGTGCCCTCGACGATCCAATCGGAGTGAGCCAACGGCACCAGAAACGTCGCCAGCACTACCGCCGCCAGCAGCACCAACAATACAGCACCGGGTGAGGGTGAGAGTGAGAGACTCGCCGGGAGGATCGATGTGACGGTTACTGTTGCGGTTGTGGCTGCAGACGGTGATTCGTCTCGCACTTCCCGTGGGAGCGGCGGTTCAAACCACCGGAGGGGAGCCGGCAAGCCCTCTCGAGAAATAGACCAAGGAGAGGGCAGGGGTTGACGAAGCATCATGAACGGAACGAGAGCCCCTCCCCCAACAAGAAAGCCTGCAGCGCATGCCAAGACCCGTATTGTTTCAACCATCGTGCCTTGCCGGAGACGAGAACCGCTCCCCTCCTGCAGCAGCAGGATAGCCCAGACCGCCGGCAATATTAAGAAACTGTTGAGAAGCAGTGACGAAAATCCCAATCCGGATCCCACTGGTGGAGCAAGTGCTATCGATGGCGTCAACAGGCAGGAAATGAGTTCGCCGTCGGAGGGATTGAACCAGCGAGAGTTTGGGTCGATCCCCGGTGCCCACCAATACCAGTACATCGTTTCCAGGAACGCCAGGCTTGCGTATCCAATCACTCGCTCGGTTCGGCTTTCGAATAACCAGTCGCCGTAATTATCGCTACTGATGCCTGCGTTGTCGCAGTCGCTGTCTTTGTTACTGTCCGTTTCAGCCGAGACATCCAGCCCAGTCAGCGGTTCGAGATTTGAGCCACCTCCTTGGAACAAACTTCTCTGGCTCGAACTCGGACTCGAGCTCGAACTCGAACTGCTTCTGATTACACATGGAATTTGACTGCTCCCGAAACCTTGCCTCCGGGGAGTGATTCCAGCGCAGGGCACCGGGGTGCGGCTGCAGCTGCAGCAAATTGCGGGGGAAGCCCATGACCAACCGGCTGCCGCGATCGCCCAAGAAAGCATCAGTTGCAGCATCAGGGCAGTGTTCGCAGGAGGGATTGTTCCCACCAAAAAACAACGCATGTCAGGACTCGACAGCGTGGCAGCGGATGCAACACTTGTGTCGTTGACGCCGGAGAGTAATAGTGGTGGGTAAGGCACCCTACGATAGAACGAAAACGAAAACGAAAATATTTTCGTTCTCGTAATTTCATTGACACAAGGTGTACCGGTACGGGGCTGGTATTCTAAGTGAAGGTAGTACAATACAACGTGTAGGCGGGCTACCGGTAGAGCCTCAGGATAGGTTTTTCAAATCTTTAATCCTACCTCAGTATCCGTTTTGAAATTTAGTATCCACACCTTATGAGCCTGGTGATGGGCAAGAGCCTGAAAATAGGTTTTTAAAATTTGCGTCGGCCTCGGCCCCTGTCAAAAATTTGGCTATTATTGCTACTGGGCCTGACCGCAGGTATTTTACCTGCTGTTTATGTTCTGCTGGACCTCAGTGTCGGTTTGATGAGCCTCATGATAGGTTCCTCTCCTATGTAAACATAACTGTCTTTTATTGATCGTTACATCTATATTCAATTCCATACGTACGCCAATATTTTATATTCCCCGTATCTTTGTCGGTCATTTCTCTTTTTCGAAAATAACCGTCCGATCATCATTCATCCATTTATTTTCGTTTATCTTGTTTTCCTTTATCCCCCGAAATATTTACTGTCACTCAATGTACACCCGATACTTCAGGACAACAAACACTTACGAGTACTCTTACGATCCCTTTCATTACGTCTACTTTGTGTTTTAGAGCTTCTGTCTTTACCCCAACCTTCCCCTTTCTCTCCGTTTGGCCATGTCTTCTTCGAAACGCAATGGCTCCAGTACGTGCTTTCTTGCTTATTATACTTGCCGTTCATTATTGATTACATTTACACTTTCTCTGATCTTGCCAGCCGACATACGATACCCTCATTTTCTCCTAAACCTCCTTTTCTGCACAGTCTGGCTCTTTGTTGACAAAAAGCGTTTGCGCCGTTCAGTTTCAGAATCCTTTTATATTCTCCGACACCGCTCCAAAGCATCACCCTCCTTCTCACTTTTTGTCTCCGGTTCTTCCGGCAATGTCTACACCATACTTGCTTCTAGCAAAACTATTATCTGTTCGTGTCCTGATATCCATCCAGTATGTAAACACATATTGTTTATACTTGCGGAACTACAAATTCCTGTTTCTACAGGCCTGCAGACAATATCCCTACCGCTTCTTAAACTCCGCTTAAGTTCCTATGAGTCATCGCTTGACTATTACACTATCAACCTTTGCCTTGTCCTTATGCGGCAACGTTGCGTACACTGTCAACAATCAACGCTTTATTCTCGTCTGATTATATGTAACAATTGTTACTCTGTTTCTCATCATTCTCACAAATACCATGACTTCGATACATGTCCTCAATGTAAATCAAAATGGTTACCATATCTTTCCGATTTTGTTGGTCAATATCGCAATTTTTCTTCTGTCCTCCGTAGAAATGGATTTTTACCCACCCATTATCTACATCTACCTCAACAAACCTTTGCCACAAATGATACACCTCAATCCTCCGCTTCCTCCTCTAACGATAATCCTGCTGCAGTATCCAGCTCCAACACGCACATTATTCCCCCATCACCTTCCACCTCCACTTCCCATAACTACTGTCTTTCTGACATTATCTGAGAAGAACTGTATCAAATGCCATGAATGTTATTAAATTCCTTTCGTGTCTAAGTTGGTAGAGGTACGAGATCGAAAATAATGAGACCTCGCAAAATTACTGGGCTCATTCTTACGATCGAGTTCGATACTTAACTGGAGGAGAAGAATCGATCGTCAATACCGAGCTCATTCTTACGATCGAGTTCGATACTTAGTGATCCAAGAAAGAACGCATGACAGATGTTAACATATGCTACCTTCTGTTAAGTGTCTTATTTTCAAGAAAAGACAGCAGAGGTTTGAAGCTCTGCTCACGAATATACGTGTTGTATTAGCGGCAACACGATATTCACCGTAATACGGTAATTTACCGTACAAAATACTCGTAATTTCATCGTGCTGTATTAGCGGCAGCACACTCTAAAGCGGTAACTTGCTCTCTAGCAAGCCGACACGCTTATACTTTTAGATTATTTGATTATTCAACCTTAAACCTTGCACAGGACGTCTCCTTTGCGTCACATTTGTAGAACTACAAGCCTAAGATCTAACTGATTGCTTCGATTGGTCGATAGTCAGAATAGATCTGATTGGATTCGCTTCCAGTCGTAGTGGATATCATAGAAATATTAGAACACAACAGACCGGCACCTCAACCGGCCTGCAGCTAAAGCTCCTGTTGCTCTTCTTTGCCTTTGGATTGAATCAGCTCAACAGCCAGTTTCAGAAGGAAATTAACAAATGATTCTATGGGATGTTGAACGTGTTCAGAATTCACCGCGACAGATTCCTACATACTGCGGAAAAAATTCTGTATTGCATCTAAAGCCATCTGTATAATATTTCAATTGAAGATTGAAATCGTTGATCTCCTTTATGATGTCGTTGTTGATGACGTGGTCATCGAATCTGAAGTAGATATGTAGTCTGAGATCGGATCAGCCTGGTGTTAGATACATTTATTATGTTGTCCTTCTTGTGAATGACTTGGTTGACGAACTAGATTTAGAAATGTATGCTGAGATTGGAGCAGCCTGGTGTCAGATATGTTGCAATAATAATTCTATTTTACCAATATAACAGTAATAAATTTTGAAGAATGCCTGGCCTCCGATAGCCATTGCTAATTAATGATAGTACCACACTCGAATTGAAGATAGAAAATAGACAAGAAATCTTGTCCCGAAACCGGAACATTTTTTACCTGTCGATGAAAACAGGTAAGCCATCTTGCTCCAAATACTTTTAGAACATTTTTGTGGCAAATCATTTCTCATCTGTCCGAATCTGCCATGCACCCACGAACGCTACTAAAGGGTTCTGTCTACCCGTCCTCCTTTCGTGAATAGCAATATAAGGTTCCATTAGGCGTATAACGTCATCGTACTGTTTTTTCAGAGCTGCTTCAAGAACATTTTTGCCAAAGTACTTTCCGTCCCAATGATACATGAATAGGACCAAAGATTGGATTGCGTTCACCAGCACATAATGATATCGTTTCACCCGACCTTTCATCAGAAAGACTGCAATGGCATTGTTGTTTGGGTTGTGCTTAAAAGTTCCTTCTCCAGGCTGAGATGTAATCAGTCCACACAAATCAATGTCTAGTTTTTTCATATTTGGAAACTTTGTCATGAAATGTTCCAAACCTGTGTCTGCAACTACAACATCTGCATGAGTTTCCGCAATATCTCTGATCTCCTTTCTACTGAACCTTTGCACAGGTTGCTCTTCTTCGTTTGCTTCTATTGCATCTGGTTCCCGTACCATTGATCTATACAATGCGTAAATACACATGACAGCGTTTGGGATTCTCCGAAAACAATCATCGCTGCTCATCAGGGTATCTGGAAAATGTGTGCCATACGTCCATGAATTACGAGACAACTTCATGACTGCCACTCCCGCATCCAAATAGTGAAAACGGTGTTTGGTAAAGTTTTGATACTCATTCATTTCATAGCCAGAGATATCGTCTTTGGAAAAGTTGTTGTCCTTCTTAGACTTTGGCTTAGACGCGGGCTTCCGATTGTGTTTGGTAATTTTTTGATACTCATTCCTTCTGTAGCCAGGTATATCGTCTTTGGAAAAGTTGTTGTCCTTCTTAGACTTTGGCTTAGACGCGGGCTTCCGATTCAAATCTTCCTCGCTTTCCTTGCTTTCTTCATCGCTGCCAATCTCAATTTCTTCTTTTTTCTGCTTTGGAGTAGGATAGAACTGAAGACTAGTTTTGGCTGATGGAGGCCGCTTCTTTGCGCTATTGATGGTTTCTTGCAAAGGTTTGATGATATCTTCTTTTACCCTCATCATTTCTTGGTTCATCTGCTCTACAAGAGTAGTGCATTTGCTCAGAAACATTTCCGCTTGTCCGATTTGGTCCGACATTTTTTGCTGCTTGGAAGGTGTAACGAGAATTCCTATGGGAGACCCATTTTGACTCTTTGTTGCAAGTCTAGTCAACACTTCAGCTTCAATTTTATTTGCCAATTGAGTACCCAGTTGGGGGTCTGTTAGCATTTGCTGCAACTCCTCGAGTGTGTAGCTATCAAGGGCACTGCTAATGTCAGATGACGATGACATTCTGGCTTTTCACTAGATGAGAATTCTAGATTGTTGGAATCCGTGATTGTGAGAATTCTAGATTATGATACCGCAGCACACAAGCTTGTAGTTCATGAAGACGAAAGGAAAACATGTGAACTGAAACATAGCCATCCCATCGTGGCACCCACTTGTACTTCACAACATACCAACATGTAGCGATTTGCCGACATGTTAAAAAACAGCCAGCAACAGAACCAGTATTCTGTCGTGGACATCGCAACAGCTTAGTCATTGTGGCAACCTTTTAGAGAATGAAAACAAAACAAAAACGTGTGTACTGAAACATAGCCCATCATGGCCATCACTACTATTTCATCATATGCAGATCCCATCGCCAAGTTGCGATCAGCCGACATGAACAGAAACAACGGAAATTGTATTCTGGTGCAGATACCACCCACCACCATACTATTGTACGGTACATAGTACTGGCATCGTACATGAGTGTGTAGAATTTTACAATTTTAGGAGGATACCACCAGTACAAACAGTATGGTAACACATGTACGTGTACTAGTACAAGTAATGTAACTGCGTACTGCTACGGTATGTTTCACATGAACTAGATACCACCAATGTGTACCAGTACGTACCGGTAGGTTTTCAACTGACCATAACAGATAAAAATTTTATGTGTACAGCATGATGGCCGGCCAGACTTTGGTGTAGCATACTAGTAGCCGCCTTACGAAAGTTCATGCAACTTGGTGTGGTTTTTGTCTTTCACTCCGACTTTTGCGCCCACCACAGAAGAGATGCACTACGTTATGATGGCATGTCTTTTCCCTTTTCCGTACCATTCCCTTCTTACGAAATTTCATGCAACTTGGTTTGTTTTTTGTTATTCAAGATGATGCTCTTTGGTAGTAGTAGTAGTACTTGTAAAACCAAAATTATAGTTTTCAAGCCGAGTTTACCTAGCCTCCTATGATAACACTGCTGTGGGTCTATGATACTAGTAATGGTATAGCCCTCCTGTTTTCTTATGTCACACCAATTTCATTTTTACCCAAAAAAAACCCACGCAGCAAGAACAAGGACTTAGTAATACGCTGGTAAACTTAAGCTTTCAAACATAGATATCAATCTATTATCACATGTTTTCTTCATCAAATCTCATACTTTTCAAACATACTAGGTAAACGTAGTAGCACTATGATAAAACTGCTGTGGGTCTATAATAAGACAGCATAGTCCTGCCTTTACTCTTATGTAGCGCAAATGATATTCATGTAAAAAACAAATTTCCCCCCACACAGCCAGGGCATATGTAAACCTAGGTTATCAAACACAGATACTATGATTAGTGACACTGAACAAGGGATGATGATATCAACAACAACAACAACGCCAAGAAGAACAAGAACAAGAACTACTTCTTCAAGAACGACAACAATTACGCCGACAACAATTGCAGCAACACCAACAACGAGGACTACAGTAACAATGACACCAACACTAGGCCTGACTACTAGTCTATGTTTCACTACTAGCCTAGGCCTGACTACTCTATGCTGGACTAGCCTATGCCGGTCTAGTAGCCTAGTAGTCCAGCCTAGACTAGTTCAGCCTAGTAGACTAGGCAGTCAGGCCTAGGTCAACAATAGTATTCTGGACTATTTAAGGCTTGACTAACTTAGTACTACCTATGCTTGATTAATTGCCTATTAGTAGTAGTAGGCTGGACTGGTGTAGCTTACTAGTACTAGGCTGCTGGACTACTACTACTAGTACTACTAGTCTAGGTAGTAGGAGTAGGCAACTAGTCCAGTGTACTAGTACTACTACTGGGCTACTACTAGTACTACTATTATTGGTAGTCAACCCAGTCTACTAGTAGTAGTACTAGTAATAGTAGCCTCAAGGCTACTCACTATTACTACTAGTCCCACCTCCTATTACTAGTACTTATGCGTGAAAAATTTGATTCAGTTTAAGACTTTTGGTCAGTCTTGTCTAATTTACAACCAGAAAACAAGATTTGTAGTAGTGTTGTTCACAGATGTTGTTCCCAGATCTTGTTGTTCTTGTTCTCTGTTGTTTGTTTATTATCAAATAGGCTGGATTAGTCTATGGTGAACAAGCATAGTACTACTAGTCTGGATTTATTATACTACTACTAGTAGTATGTACTCCAACAAGCCTAGTACTACTAGGCTAGGCGAGCCTAGGTGGACCTAGTACTAGTACTAGTAGTACTAGTAGGAGCGTACTACGCTGGAGAAGCCTAGGCAGGACTAGCTTAGTCTCGTCTACCTTAGGCTGGACTAGCCTAAGCTGGAGTACTAGTAGCCCAGGCTGGAATAGCCTAGTACTAGGCTGGACTAGCCTAGGCTGGACTAGTACTAGTACTAGCATACGGCGTACGCTGGCTTACTACTACTACTCAAGCGTACGGTACTAGTATGCTGGACGAGCCTACTTTTACGCTAGTCGACTGCTGTAATTCATATGATTGGTTGACGCCGTAACACAAACTTAACTGGTGTTGTCATGTCACTGGACTTAGCCTAGTGTACTACTAGTAGGATGTACTCCAAGCCTACTACTAGTAGTATATGACGTAGGCTATGCGAGCCTAGTTGTAGTACGTATTAGTACTAGTAGTAGCGTACTACGCTGGAGAAGCCTAGGCAGGACTAGCTTAGTCTCGTCTACCTTATGCTGGACTAGCCTAAGCTGGACTAGCCCAGGCTGGACTAGCCTAGACTGGGCTGGACTAGCCTAGGCTGGACTATCCTAGGCTGGAATAGCCTAGCCTAGGCTGGACTAGCCTAGGCTGGACTAGCCTAGGCTGGACTACCATACGAGTTACCCTGGCCTACTACTAAACAAGCGTACTATGCTGGACGAGCCTACTTCTACGGTACGGTACGCTAGTCGTCTGCTGTAATTGAAACGTGTGGTTGACGTCGGAACAGAAACGTCACTGTTGTCAGGACAGGGTGACTTCTCTCGGTGATTGATTTTGTTTCTAATGATGTCGCAACATGTAACTTCAATCGTGATTTATTTGGTTTCTAATGATGTCGCTGCCGCTACAAACTATGGCGGTACATTTTGTCACTGCGTTTCACTGTGTACTCAGGTGTGATTTTTTGTTGTTGTTGTCGCATGCAAAAAATACTCTTTCCCTTCATAATCTTACCCCGACTTATCAAGAGCAGAGTTGCTTTACCGTACTTGTACGATTGGCACTCCGTCCGAGAACATGGAATCCCTCCGAAGTGCTAGTAATAGCATTAGGCCGGCTGATTCAGGCTTGAGATATTTTAGTGCAAAGTAACTGCCTTGTACTGCAAGACAATAGTGCATCGGAGAACTGATTAGTCGCTGGAAAGATTCTTGTTCGGATTCGCGACCCAAACATATACATCTTGAAAGCACAAAATCTGCATCCCTTGCATATCTATATCATCAGGAACAAGATCCAGTTTTTCGTTACATAGGAGTATAAGATTGCTGCAAATCAACGGCAGCAGCATCAACGATCATCAGAACAACGTATCATCAATAGCGGGAGGGAAACGGTCAACAACGTGAGATAAATAAACAATGATTATGCTGTGCCAACCCAATTTCAGACGATGTATTTTCTAACTTTGGCATTTGTTCTTACTATTTCAGGAACCACAACGGGGGGAACTGACAATAGAATCAACAACAACAGCAACCAGTCAACGGTCCCACAGCAACGAATTGTCAGCACAACCGAATTGATGTAGCGAACCGAATGTAAGGAATGGTAGTGCCACGTGGAACGTACGACGTACGAACCAAAGAACACCCTTGAGTATGCAAGATCTCACTGTATCACCACTATTGGTACGGTACGAGAGGATACTCGTAACTGCTCACTACAAGCAGCAATCGAACTGTAAGCAGCGAAATTACAGGCAAAGCACTAACAAGCCTGTAAAGGATTCTTCCAGCAAGAACCAAGCATACAGCTCACTCTTTTTGCTCCTAAAACGATTAGTAGTAGAATAAGTAAAAGGCTTATCCGTCCAGGTCCAATAGTCTTCCCTATTGTACCCGTACAAGCCTTGGTCCGATAGTCATCTATCGCGACGCGTCGGTTCCTCCCTACGAGAGGATCCTCCACCAGAGAGGCCCAACGCGTCTCTCTAATCTCATCGACTTAGTAGTAGGCAAACGCCTACATCGCCGACCATCGCAGGCCAGGACTCCTGTTCGACCTTAGCGACGCGACAATAGTCTTCCCTGTTGTACCCGTACAAGCCTTGGTCCGATAGTCATCTATCGGGACGCGTCGGTGTCTCCCTACGTGAGGATCCTCCACCAGAGAAGCCCAACGCGACTCTCTAATCCCACAGACGTAGTAGGTAAACACTTACATCGCCGACCTCCGCAGGCCAGGACTCCGGTTCAACCTTAGTGACTCGACAATGAACTACGGGGAGTATTTCCAAGGTGCGGGCCCCTTTGGGGAAGCGCCTGCGAGGCACGACGTCTACCAGGCCATCTACACTCTCTCATCACAGAGGCTGAGGGGGATAGGCTTCTCCCCCTCCTTCTGGATATCTTCAATGCACAAGCTATTGGCGGCTTGGGCATCTTCCAAGAAGATGCAGCAGGGGTGGACCGGCTCCGGGTCATCCATGGCCTCCGACGATATCCAGGCACCATCACCCAGCCATCTGCCAACCGGGGCCGGGCCTTTGGCTACATCGATGATGTAGAAGGACAAGAGGGTGAGCTGGTGCAAGTGGATGCGGCTCTGCTTTCGCGGGCTGCAGCTAGCAGGGTGTACCTTATGGCCCACCATGAAGCCACCATATCACAACATCCGGATAGAGACTACATCCCCGCCATCCCTGAAGGGACCGCCCACACTGAAATGCTCCAGGCCCAGAAGGTATGTTTCCTACCCTTTGAATTTGTCCCACTGGTGTTGTGCAGGGGCCTCACCCCGAAGCAGGCCTTCCAAGTCCTCCAACCTCACATCCACCAGCAAGGATTGGAGAATATCTGCAAACCCTTATTGGACACACTTCGAGCAGTGGGGACGCAACCCACCACTCTGCTAGGCGCCATACGGCTCCTAGAGCCCGGACCCTCCTTCAGGGCTGAAGCTAACCTCCGCGCCTACATGAAGAGCAACGTCCTCCTTCGCGACCTCCCGGGTCTCAGAGTAGGCCCTGCAGCACCAGCAGACCCTACCCTCACTGCAGCCTTCTCAGCGCTTACAGACCAGCAACTAAGACTGAGTGAGTCTCTGGACCAACGACGACAAGAAGCCTCCAAGCTGCACTCTGTCAGGGCAGTGTGGGGGGACCTTTACACTGAAAGACTCCTACTACTCTGTGGAAAACCAACGGAAGCAGAGCTTCCTCCCATCTACACAGCCTGGGCCAAGAAAAGCAAACACGAGAAGAAGTTGCAACAGACGCCTACAACCTTGGGATCCAGGCGCCACTCATCACCACGGCCGTGCTCAAGCGGTTCCAAGATTGCAACTTCTATGGAACAGACCCCTTTGATGTAGCAGATGGCATACTTCCTCTAGCCTTTACTCCTCCAGGAGGATCAGCAGCTACATCAAAGCGGGAGCATGAAGCAGCCGCTAATGTAGCAGCATATGACACCATGATCTCCACCCAAGGCAATTCCCTCTCCCTCAAGGACTCCCTGGAATTGCAAAAGACCAAGGCCTACATTCCCCTGGATTGGACCGAAGCCACCACCCAGCTGAAAAGCTACCTTGCAGTCCTAGCCACCCTTTTAGGCGCCACACATGATGTGGTCAAGGGTTACCAACGAGGCCTCTCCAGACTGGAGTGGCAACAGATGCCCCTCCGCCGCGCAATAGCAGATGAAGTGGGGGAACGCCTCACCCCAGCCATTGTGGTGTACTACTTCCAGGTCCGAGTGAGGGGTTGGCTAGAAGAGCAATGGGAGTCCGACACCACACTCCCTTCCCCCGACTTCGGGGAAGACATCCACCGGTTCCGAATGACCCAGAATCTCAACTGGCTCCCAAACGTGTCCAATGTAGATACCTTGAGAGCCCTCCAGCTACCGAACCTGCCACAGAAGGGGTCCTCCGGCAGTCCTCCACCCCCCAACAGCGGGGGGAGGGGCGACAAGCGCCCCTCCAACAATGAGGACCAGAGACTCAATCCCAACAGAGATCCCAGGCTCTCTGACCAATCCAATCCCCTCACTGCTAAAATCAAAAACAAAGCAATGAGATTAGTCATCTCTTCCATGAAAGCCAAGGGCAAACCACCTCTCAAACGGCCCGATGGCAAAGAACACTGCCATTCCTGGCACATCAGAGGTCGGTGCTTCACTGGCTGCCGCCATATTCATGACCACGTCGACATCGCGCCAGCAGAGCAGGACCTGCTCTGGGATTGGTGCCAAGAGGCTTATTCGGCCTGAAGACCTGGCAAGCGCCAATCACCCGGCGCTGCGCCCCCTCTCACTCTAATTGCCTCGGGGGCCATCCACGCGCCTCCACCCAATCCCTTCATCCACGTTCGCTCCATCCAGGAAACCCCATCTCCTCCCCCCGTTCGATTCCGCCCGGCAATTGCCTCGGGGGCCATCCACGCGCCCCCACCCAATCCCTTCATCCACGTTCGCTCCATCCAGGACACCCCATCTCCTCCCCACGTTCGATTCCGCCCGGCAACCACTCCCCGCTCCCCCCAGGATACCCCTCCTCCTCCCGGCTCCCTCCGGGGAACCCCACTCATTGGTCCCCGCTCCATCCGGCAAACCCCATCTCCTGCCCACGTTCGATTCCGCCTGGCAACCACTCCCCGCATCCGGGCAACCCCTTCTCCTCCCCGCTCCCTCCAGGGAGCCCCACACATACCAGTGCCTCCCCCATCCTCGCCGCTCACCGGCCTACCTCTCCCTCGGGACCTAGGTAAGAAGCAATCTCGCGTTGTCAGTCAGAAGCACTCTCGCGTTGTCCCGCAGCGCCTGTATGCCCTAAACCCCCCCCCCGGCAACCGCACCCCCGCCCAGCAACGGCCTGGGCCCCCCTCCGCCCAGCACCGTGTTGGGACCCACACCACCCAGCGCTGTCCTGGGATCTCAACCACCCATCTCCTCGCCGGGCTCCACCCCACCCGGCAACACGCTGGGACCCCTTCCAATCTCCAGCAACGCGTTGGCCTCTCCACCCAGCCCCGACCTGGGATCTCCCAGCAACACGCTGGCCCCTCCACCCAGCCCCGACCTGATCTCTTCACCCCCCGGCGCTGTACGAAGACCTCCTCCAGCCTCCCCACCTCCCGGTTACCCCATTGACCGGCTAGACGTGCACATCACTCGGGCCATCCACGCCTACAACAACAGCACTAGCTGGGGGGACTTCATCCGGACCATCCGGGGACGAGGTGACATCCACCCGCATGTGGGTGCTATCCCCCATCCGGCCGGTCCGCTCTTAGCCCACTTTGGGCAGGAAGGAACCCCGGCCTCCATGATTGACCCCCCTTGGAACACTGCCCGGATTGCGGGGGCCCTAGCCAGGGGCCCCCACCAATCCTCACGGCAGGGCATCGACTTCCTTCGCGAAGAATATGCCGACATGATGGACAAGCAGCAATGGACTGTCCTCCCAGCCAGCCTCATCCAAAACCTTCCAAACCTCCGGCTGAGTCCACTGGGGTTAGTCCCCCAGCAAGGCCGGCGCCCCCGAATGATCTCAGATTACACCTACTCTGAAGTTAACCAAGACACCATCCCCCTCGCCCCGGCTGAAGCCATGCAATTTGGCCACACCCTTCCCCGGCTCCTCTCCAAGCTGCACCGCGCCAACGCCAGGTTCGGTCCAGTGTACATGTCCAAGATAGACCTAGCTGATGGATTCTACCGGGTCCAGTTGAAACCAGAAGACACCATGAAGTTAGGAGTGCTGTTCCCTTCCAGGAAGGGCGAGCCACCCCTCATTGGAATCCCCCTCACCAATCCAATGGGGTGGAAATCCAGCCCCCCCAACTTCTGTGCCTTCACTGAAACCATTGCAGACTTGGCCAATGCCACACTCTCCACAGGGCTGGCAGAGGCCAGGCTCACTCCCCATCGACTGGATCTCCCCTCTGAAGCCCCAGCTCCAAGCGCGCTCCCCATTGCAATCCCACCAGATGCCCATCCCAAGGCCGCCCAACGCACCCACCATAGCACCACCCCCAGCAAGCGGCCTGTTCGATACTGGGATGTCTATGTGGATGACTTCTGTGGCCTCGCTCAGGGCAATAAATGGACCCGCCGAGCCATCAAGAGAGTGCTCTTCCAATCCCTGGACAAAGTCTTCAGGCCCCTTGAGGCCACCGACACCCCCTTCCAACAGGAGCCAGCCTCCCTCAAGAAAATGCTCCAAGGGGATGCCACCTGGACCACCACAAAAGTTATCCTTGGCTGGCTCATTGATTCCATCAACAAAACAAGAAGCCTCCCTCCCCATCGCGTAGCCCGGCTACAGGAGATCTTGCATTCCATCACACCCAACCAACGCCATGTCCCCACCCAACAGTGGCACCAAGTGCTGGGCGAACTACGATCCATGGCTATTGCCATTCCTGGCTCCATGGGCCTCTTCTCTATCCTACAAGATGCCTTGCGACACCAAGACCCAGGCCGGCAGCGCATCCGGCTCACCAAGCGAGTCCACAGCTTCCTGCGGGACTTCCAATGGCTCGCCACTGATCTATCCAACCGACCCACTTCTATTGCTGAACTGGTGCCGGACCCCTTCCCTGCCACCATGGGCGCCTGTGATGCCTCTGGAGATGGTATGGGGGGCATTCATTTTGTTCCCCTCCCTGATGGTCACATACAACCCATCCTGTGGAGACATGCCTTCCCCAAGTGGGTCTCCTCCCAGTTAGTCACCTTCGACAACCCCAATGGCACCATCACCAACAGTGACCTGGAGCCCGCTGGTTCCATTGCCCACAATGACATCCTTGCCCATGCTGCCTGTGTCCAATACAGAACCACCCACAACTGCTATGACAACACAGCAGCGGTCTACTGGCAAAGGAAGGGCGCCACTACCACCACTGGGCCTGCCGCTTACCTCCTCCGGATTCAGTCCCTTCACCAACGACTCCACCAATATGTCCCTCTCAGGGATTACATCCATGAAAAGAATCCACCGTGTAACGCGTATTCGTACGTACTAAGCGGGCGTATAGCACGAAAAGTCATAAGGGCAAATAACCTTATTCGTAAGGTTATTTATAAAGAATAATCGTCGGCGCTTTTATGTGGATTGCCTCTTAGCGGGATTTTCCTCTCAGCTCACTCTTCGAAGAATTAACAACTCTAAAACACTATCATGCCCTAAAATCTACGTACAACCTAGTACTAATTCTACATAATAAGGTACAATCACATGTGATATTCAATGAGAATATCACGGTGAATTATACGGTAACAAAAGACCGATCGAAGATGGTTTTACATGTGTTTTGTGTCTCTTTACGTGTGCTTTGTATGCTAAGAATTACGCGGTAATATGCCGTAAATCGACACGATGATACGAGAGTAATTAACCCGTTGACTCGATCGTCGAAGACAATCGACTGTATCAATTGCTCACTAAATCAATCGATCGTAAGACCGTTTGCGTTTGTTTGTTACGACACACTTTCTTTAGTTTATCAGACCCACAGCACTCTCTACGAGCTGTGGCCAGCATCCTACAATGCTGAGGACCGCGTTTCCCACCGAGAAACGCAGTTGAGCTCGAAGACTAATCCGGACTAGCCTGATCAGCTACCGGCATCAACCCTCAAGGATGTAAAAGAGGCAGTTGCCTGTGGAGCCCTGGAACAGACCAACACCAGGGCGGTCTCCCTGAAAGAAGAGACCAAAGAATCGAACCAAGGTGGTGGCTCCACCGGGTTTCGAGATCCAGCAAAACAAGCAAGGGAAAAGATGCTGGACGGCTCAGTCGAAAGAGCCGCCCAGGTTGGCATCAGTTGAAAGGAATCAATATCCAATCCGAGAACACTGATCTTTCACTGAAAACAAGAATGAGTGAGCCAGAAGATTGAGCCTGAAGTATTCTGCGGTGAAACGGATTGCGAAGAACATCTGCTTGCAAGAAGGAACAGATTGCGAAGAGCATCTGCCCGCAAGGAAAACGAAAATCCAAAGATATGAGAACACCAAATCTCGAAGATCGAAAAGATCCAAAAGGAAAAAGAGAACACTAAATTCTCAGGAAACAATCTTTCAATCTTTCACCACAGAAATACAGAATGAGCAAATCCCAAGAAAGGATAGGAAAGCTCACAATCTTGATTTGCAACAAAAGCAAAAGCTCACACAAAACTAACCGGAACAAATACCCGATCCGAATAGTCAGAAAGTATACAAACCGGACCAAAATACGATTCTATTAAATTCCTTTCATGTCCGGCTTAGCCCTACGTAACAATGGTACAATGGCATCTCATTATTTACCATATGGCTCGGCCTTGCGAGCCAAGTATCTCATTATTGACCAAATGGCTCAGTCTTGCGAGCCACAACGATCGTCACTCGTACGATCGAATTATTCAATACTTAGAGATTGGAGAATGAACGCGTGTCAGATACTGGCATCTGGTATCTTCCATTAAGTGTTCTGTTTTCAAGAAAAGACAGCAGAGGTTCGAAGCGCTGCTCACGAACTTGTTTCTCTGTTGCACAAAATACGCGTTGTATTAGCAACAACGCTGTATTTTGCCGTATATTCGTAATATCGTGCTGTATTAGCGGCAGTACGACCTTTAAAGCGCTATCTTGCTCTCCAGCAAGATCAACCGCTTATACTTTTAGATTATTTGATTATTCAACCTTAAACCTTGCACCGGACGCCTCCCTTGCGTCCCTTTTGTAGAACTACAAGCCTAAGATCTAACTGATTGCGTCGAATGGTCGATAATCAGAATAGATCTGGTTGGATTCGCATCCAGTCGTAGTGGATATCAGAGAAATATTAGAAACAACAGACCGGCACCTCAACCGGCCTGCAACTAAAGCTCCTGTTGCTCTTCTTTGCCTTTGGATGAATCAGCTCAACAGCCAGTTTCAGAAGGAAATTAACAGATTAACAGTCGCAAGCTTGTTGAAGCTTGCAAAAGAAGAAGACGACGAAAACAATCGACGAAAACAATCCGACAGCAGATCATCAATCGACTCGACTACGGACGACGATTGATAGTTCTCTGATCTGATTACAGCGTAACCTCACATTGGCCACGCCCCCAGATAACATCACATTGGCCACGCCCCCAGATCACGACAGCTGAAACGAAACCACTCGCCATCGACTTACGATTACGCGGCAACAATGCCTACCAATCTGACTTCTGGGAGAACAAGAAGCAGGTCGTCGTCGACAGGACGATTCCAAACACTCCAACCTGGGAGCGCAGCAACCACACCCCGGCTACCCGCAGCAGACGTGGCACCCGATCAACAGAATAATCCAAGCCAAGAGGAGGAAGAGGACACGTCTATCGCGGACCTCTTCCCATCGTTTGACCGGCCGCTAGCCACCTTCTTGCATGAAATATTTGATATACCAAGGGAACGAAATGACGCTTTGTGTGAGGCTCTCATTGCCGGAAGGATCAAGACATGGCTAGCCTTCTTGTACATCGAGAACATTGGAGACCTAGCTTTCCTCGAAGGGGGGGCAAGAACACCAATTTATCGACATGTACAGATGTCCATACAGCAAGTCATCGACTTCGGCCAACACCTCACAGCACAAGGACTAGACTCAGAGGATAGAGCCCAGTATACCAAAGACGCCTTTCAGAACTACTGTTTTAGTGCTGTCAGAGCCAGAAGAGCATCTGGCACGGATATGGGAATCACTACCACAATCAACAGCACAAGCACACCACGACGACAACAGGAAAGATCCTCCAAGCCCATCGAACAGCTTAGATACGAATCCTGGACCAAGAAATCAAGGGATGAAACCACCTTTCCAACTCTGCAGAATGATGCAAGGTTTGAACGCTGGCTTGTCAAATTCAAGGCAAAGCTGGAAACATCTGATATAGATACCCATACATTTCTCGATCCCAACTGGCCTGATACACCACTCGTCGGGTATGAAAAGGCCCTCCATGACAAGCAATGTGCCTTCTTCTGGACCCTTGTCCTACATGCCCTTCAGAGTGATCTCTCCTATTCCTGCGTGCTCAGCCATACCTCCTCAAGGGATGGTAGACAAGCCTTCTTTGACTTTGTATCATTGCACGACAGATCCAAATCCAAAGTATATGACACATCCATCGTGATGCAGCAACTATTGGACATTGATTTGAGGACATGGAAGGATACCAAGGTCAAGTTCATCACCCAATGGTTTGCACAGTTGGAACATCTCAACACACTACGCGACCCCCAGAGGCCACTTGATTTTGATACTGTCAAAACGCACCTATGCAAGGCCTGTAGTAGTAGCTTCCAGCTCAGTGAACAGTTCTACAAGGTCGATGATCCCCCTGCAGCACAGGACTTGATTAAGTTCCGACAGAATGAAGCTGTTGCTATCAGTGAATTGAAAAATACCCTCCTCCTTGAAGCAACCAGGCTGGATTCCCAAGCATCACTGACCCAGCCTCGCAGTCGAACGGCTGTTAAGGCCAACTCCCATGATTTCTCCTCTGTGACACCATCCACATATTCTGGAATAACCGATGACTCCGCATCATTTTTGCCTCCTATTGATTTTGATGGCGACTATCAAGACTATGCTGTTTACAAGGCTGGAAGAACCCCCGACCCAACCACAAGGTTACCTTCTGTCGTCTGGAAAACTCTATCCAAGCAAGGTATGAAACATTGGCTTGGCTTCACAGCTGATGACAAGAAGCGCCTAGTTGCTTGCCTTCGACCTGAGCTCCTTGATGCTGCACTACCACCGGACCCCAATTCCAGCAAGCCAATCACACGACGAGCTTATGAACACCTTACTGATGAGCAGGTCCCCTCACCACATGACAACGAGCCAGTCCTCTCACCTGATGAGGAAAGCTCAGCCAGATCTGCGTTCCATGCATCCCTAGGTGTATACAAAACATCTTCTCACGAGGATACCAGGCCCCTCAAGTCATCTGTTTCTCCTGCACATCCAGCTCGCTTCCTTGCAGATAATCCTGATATCCTTTACAAGAAACAAGGCAATGTGTATGTCCCTGTCGGTCAGTCTTCAATGTCTGTGAAATTCCACCATTGGGCATCACCTGATTGTGACTCTCATGTTTCACCGTCACACCCCATTGCCACATATCACTCTAGCAAAACCAACGTCTCCACACCCGGTTCTGCTATGGTTGACAGAGGCGCAAATGGGTGTATCATAGGGCATGATGCATGTCTCATCTCCAAAGATATTCCACCGCGATATGTCAATGTAACTGGTATCAACAATCATCAAATCCAGAACATCCCCATTGCCACATGTGGCGCGTACTCTGTTTCTAACAGAGGTCCTGTCATCATCATCTTTCATGAGTGTGCCTATACTGGACAGCACCCATCCATCTTGTCTTCTCCTCAGATGGAAGCATACTTCTCGGTTGTAGATGACACCTCCATCAAGACAGGCGGCACCCAAGTCATCACCACCACCGATGGTTATGTCTTTCCCCTCAGTATATCCCATGGGTTGCCTTATCTTGCCATGCGAAAGTATACCAGTGAGGAATTTGCTCATCTTCCTCATGTTGTCATGACCAGTGATCAACACTGGGACCCATCTACACTAGATCGCGCATATACCCCCCAGGATGATACCTTCATCCAGAAATACCCGCCTCTTGTCACATCACTCCCATATAAAGACTATGATGAATTTGGTTCCCTCAGGGATATCAACATTGGCATATCTCCTACAGTCACTTCATTCTTGTCCAACAGCGCCACTTCACCCATCCAGGCATTAGATGCTTCTGATCCCTCTTTTTGGCTCAGCCCAGCTGATTATATTCACCAAGCAATCCTCAGTCGGTGCTCTAATCAGACTCTTTCCACCCACATTACGGCCGCAGCCCATGTCCTATCGCCCACTGATATAGATTACTTGTCACTGAAGCCTTTCTTTGGATGGATCTCTCTTGACCGTATCAAGGCCACCTTCAACAATTCCACTCAGTATGGCTCACTGTCACTTAGTCCTGATGGTAACATCTTCAAAAGGTTCCAATCACCACAGCCTGCCATGAATGTCCGGCCTCTCAATGATGATGTCCTCTCTGATGTCATCTATTCAGACACCCCTGCTATCAATGGTGGTTCCAAGATTGCTCAAGTTTTCTTTGGTCGCAAATCTCATATCATCCATGTTGAAGAAATGCGGACTACTGCTGATTTTCTCCCTTGTCTCCAAAATTTTGTTCGGCAATGGGGTAGACCACTCAGATTGCTCTGTGATCATGGATCTTACCAGTCCAGCAAATCTGTTCTTGACTACCTCAAGATGATGTGGATTGGCTTATGGCAAAGTGAACCATACCATCAACACCAAAATCTATTTGAACGGCGATACCAGACCTTCAAACGCATTGTCAATAGAATCATGGATCGCACGGGCACTCCACCACACCTCTGGCTTCTTTGTATGCAATATGTTGGCCGCCTCATGAATCACTTGTCTGATCCCACTCTCTCTGACAAACAGCCTTCCTTCATTGCTACTGGTATCATTGGTGACATTAGTCCCTACCTTAGTTTCTTCTGGTTTGAGCCCGTCTACTACAAGACTCCAGATACACAGTTTGGCTCACAGACCACTGAATGTCTTGGCCACTTTGTTGGCATTGCTGAACATGTTGGCAATAGCTTATGTTTCACCATCTGGGATCCCATCACCAATAAGCTCCTTGATCGCTCTGGCGTACGCACTGCTTTAACCTCCGAGCATCGCAACAAGCGTGCTGGCTTGTTCACTGATGATGGCTTTCTTGCATGGCGCAAGGCCAAAGATGCTTCCGTCACCCCTAAGTCTTCTGGTGATAGTCCCTCCTCTTCACCTCTTACACCTCCCAGCTCCGTCCCCGCACCTCCTCCACGCATCTCCCAGCCATCCCTGCCTACTTTTCTTTATTCCAAGGTTCCTAATACAAGAAGCTATGTCCCTTCTCCAATCCCTCACAACTATGGGGAGATTCTTGATGGTCCTCCAACCCCTCATATCTTCAGCAAAACCCCTGCCGGCGTACCTGTTACTGAAGATGATTTTGGTCCCCCTGAGCTAGCATATTTTGATGTTAGTGAAGTCACACCTGCACTCATCAATCCCGCTACCCCTTCTGTAGACCCATCTGAGGTAGTTGTTACTGATGAAGAAGGCAATGCCCAATTTCACGCTGATGGCAAACCCATCACCATCCCTGCCATCCCTGCTGCTGATTTGCAAGGTCGATCTTTTCTAATGGCCCTCCCAGATGGCACACAGAAAAGAATGACAGTTGTTGATGTTGAAAACAGCATTGAGCAAAACAAAGACTTCATCAAGTTCAAGTGCAAGCATACAGATGACGAACTTGAAGATATCATCGCCTACAATGATGTCATGAATTATATCCACAGAGATATCACTCAAGAAGATGGCAAACTTTGGTCCTTTCGACGCATACTTGGTCATCAAGGTCCCCTTGACAACAAGCACCCCCAATACAAAGGTTCCAAATACAACCTATGGATTGAGTGGGAAAACATGGAGCGTACCTATGAACCTCTCTCCAATGTCGCTGCAGACGACCCTGTTACTGTAGCCAAATATGCAAAGGATCACAACATGCTTGATCAACCTGGTTGGAAACATCTCAAACGCATTGTTTCCCTTGCCCGAAGAACCAAGAAACTAGATCGGCTAATCCACCAAGCCAAGCTCCGCTCCTTTCGAACTGCTCCACAGTATCAGTATGGATTCAAAGTACCTCGAAATCATGACGAGGCCATCCAGTTTGATACAGCAAATGGCAACACCAAATGGCAGGATGCCATAGCGCTGGAAATGTCACAGCTTCAAGAATATGACACCTTTATTGACAAAGGTATCTACAAGGCTAGCAATATACCCATTGGCTTCCAACAGATCAAGGTCCACATGATTTATACAGTCAAGCACGATGGCCGACACAAAGCCCGGCTAGTTGCAAATGGCAATCTCACTGAAGCTCCGGGGGTTGTTTCCCTTCGTGGCTTGCGCATGTGCCTATTCCTTGCTGAGCTGAATAGCTTAGAAGCATGGGGAACTGACATTGGTAATGCATACCTCGAAGCTGTTACCTGTGAGAAAGTATGCATCAAGGCTGGCGCTGAATTTGGATCACTAGAAGGCCACCTCCTATTGATTTACAAGGCCCTCTATGGACTTCGATCATCTGGCAAGTGCTTTGGTGATCTACTTGCTGCCTGCCTCGTTGAACTAGGTTTTGAACGATCCAAAGCAGAGCCCGAAATCTTTATCAAGCCTGGCCACAACAAACATGGGGAGCCAGTATATGAGCTCATATGCACATATGTTGATGACCTCTGTTTATGTATGGCCAATCCCGAAGCTTTTCTGATAATCCTACAGTCTGAACCTTATAATTTCAAATTAAAGGGTTCTGGGCCAATGAACTTTCATTTGGGATGTGGATTCGAAAGAGATGAACATGGTGTGCTCTGCATGAACCCCATCAAGTTCATCGAGAAAATGGAGGCCTCGTATGTACAAATGTTTGGCTGCAAACCTACCACCAGGTTCCATTCACCACTTGCTGAGAACGACCACCCAGAGCTAGACTCAACATCCTTCCTAAGCAATACTGATATCCAAAAGTATCAAAGCATGATTGGATCACTTCAATGGGTCATAGCTATTGGACGTTTTGACGTGCAGACTGCAGTTATGACATTGTCAAGCTTCCGAGTCCAACCTAGGGAAGGCCACCTCAATCGAGCCAAAAGAATCTATGGTTACATCTCTAAGTTTCGACACTTCAAAATTCGATTCAGAGTGGGCATACCAGATTTTGTGCTCACTGAAGGTACCAGCACAGACTGGTCCAATACAGTGTATGGGGAGCACTCCGAGGACCTCCCTAGTGATGCTCCTAAACCCCTGGGTAAGGTGGTTGTGTTGTCTCATTTTTATGACGCAAACCTAATGCATGACATCCTAAGTGGCAAGGCTGTCACTGGCATCCTGCATTTTGCAAACAAGACCCCCATCATGTGGTTCTCCAAGAAGCAAGCAACATCTGAAACAGCCACCTTTGGGGCTGAGTTTGTATCTGCTAGAACCTGCATCGAGCAAATTGTTGACATTCGACAGTCATTCAGGTATCTTGGTACTAGAGTACACGACACATCCTACACATGGGGAGACAATGAAAAGATGATCCAAACCTCCACATTCCCATACGCGAGGCTCCACAAGAGGCATCACATTCTCTCATATCACTATGTTAGAAGCATGATAGCTAGAGGCTTCATCCTCATGCAACATCTTGCGGGCAAAGATAATTGCGCTGATATCCTCACAAAACATTGGGGACATTCAGTGGTGTATCCATTGCTCAAGCCCATCTTTCATTACTGTGGAAACACAGGTGATCTGTTGCAAGACGATTGCATCGGATCTTAATCAATGCTTTCCCATGGACACATGGGGAGTATTAAATTCCTTTCATGTCCGGCTTAGCCCTACGTAACAATGGTACAATGGCATCTCATTATTTACCATATGGCTCGGCCTTGCGAGCCAAGTATCTCATTATTGACCAAATGGCTCAGTCTTGCGAGCCACAACGATCGTCACTCGTACGATCGAATTATTCAATACTTAGAGATTGGAGAATGAACGCGCGTCAGATACTGGCATCTGGTATCTTCCATTAAGTGTTCTGTTTTCAAGAAAAGACAGCAGAGGTTCGAAGCGCTGCTCACGAACTTGTTTCTCTGTTGCACAAAATACGCGTTGTATTAGCAACAACGCTGTATTTTGCCGTATATTCGTAATATCGTGCTGTATTAGCGGCAGTACGACCTTTAAAGCGCTATCTTGCTCTCCAGCAAGATCAACCGCTTATACTTTTAGATTATTTGATTATTCAACCTTAAACCTTGCACCGGACGCCTCCCTTGCGTCCCTTTTGTAGAACTACAAGCCTAAGATCTAACTGATTGCGTCGAATGGTCGATAATCAGAATAGATCTGGTTGGATTCGCATCCAGTCGTAGTGGATATCAGAGAAATATTAGAAACAACAGACCGGCACCTCAACCGGCCTGCAACTAAAGCTCCTGTTGCTCTTCTTTGCCTTTGGATGAATCAGCTCAACAGCCAGTTTCAGAAGGAAATTAACAGATTCGGATATAAATACAGAACTGAAAAGCAAATCACCTGACAGTCACCAACGATAAATACCCATCCCTCACATCCAAACCCCGATTACCTTCTCTCTCCAACATACCACCTCCGACTCACACTGAATACCACCCAAAACGAATATTCGAAACTTACTACGAATCAAACATCCATACTCCTCCAATATAATTCGAAACTCCGTTACAATTCATCACCATGGTACGAACAAGAGCGGACGACGACATGGAAGAAACAAAAATGGAAGTGGATGACGATGACGATTCAGACGATGACGATTTGGAAGAGAAATTGGAAGATAAAATCATGGAAGTCATGGAAAGGGCCTTTGAGGACCCAGAATCAAACTCAACCATGAAGAGAATCATCGACCAAGAAATAAAGAAAAGAGTCAGGGCAATGAGAGATGCAGAAAGAAAGGGTGTGAATCCAGATGACGCGGATAGCGAAAATGAGGATGAAGGAAACGATGCTGACCAAAATGCAGAGAACGCAAGAGCTGAACGGCTGGGAAGAAGGTCATCCCAACCCAGGATAAAAATAAGGGGATTCAACAATGGTAGATTTCTGAACCCAGAACAGCTTGCTTTCAGGAGCAGCCTAATGGATTTTGGCATCAACTATGAATCAGCTGAAGAAATTATGAGGGGAGGGATGTCTAATATCCGAGAAATTACAGACCTCAACAAAGAGAGCATTAAATCGTTCATGCATGGATTGAAATCTATCAGTCCGGACTGTCCTAATCCAAAAAGTATCCACTATGGTAACAGACTATCATCGAGGCTCCTAACTTGGGCAAATTGGGCCCGGTATCAACCATTGATTGGAGTCAAGCCAATGGCTATCGACTGGAACGCAAACCCAAACAACTTGGAACTGCAGCAATTCAGAATCAAGATGATGGAATCAAGTGTGAAATCACAGGAAAAGGCAACTCCACCCGAGCTGAAGGATCTCACAAAATTCAGGGAATGGGAGGAAGGCTTCCGACAAAACTTGAGATACAGATTCAACTCTGAAGGTTTTCCAATCTTGTATGTCATAAGACCCCAAGAAATGGAAGAAGTTACTGATGAAGCCAGGGCTGGAACAGTCGGGCAAACTACAACAGATACTTATCCAACTTGGAGTGATTACAATGAAAGATGTGGTGTCCTGTCAGGTCCCCAGTATGATGAGGACAACAACGTCGTCTGGAGGTTGCTGTGTGATGCAACTAGAAAAGGGCCCGGTTGGGAATATGTGGCACATTTCCAAAACACTGCACTGAATTCTGGTAATGCCAGAAACGCTTTCATTTCTCTCATGCAACACGCTTACACTGATACCAATATCACTATGGTTCTGAATAAGACATATCAGGATATGAAAGATTCACACTACACTGGAGATTCCAAGGGTTATGACTGGAACAAGCACAAGCGAAATTGGACTGCTTTCCATGGAACGATTCTGAGATTCGAAAAGAATCATAACGAAAGAAGATTTGTTTGGGATTTTATCAATTCAATCAGTGATGAGCGACTTGATGCTGCAAAAGCAGATGCAATTGATGAGAGCAAAGACTATCGTGACAACTTCAATGAATGTTTGATTCTATTCACCAATCGACTTGGATTGAAAAAGCTTGCAACAGGGAAGAGTAAAAGAGGTTCCAGAAGTTTGTATTCTATGGGCACAACCAGCAACAAAAAGCAAAAGACAACTGGAGCTTTTACAGGAAAAGTTGAGTGCAAGCCTTACCCAACAAGTGTTTATAAAACAATGTCAAAAGAACAGCGCCAGGAGCTTTAGACAGACTAAAAAGAAACGAAATCTCAAGGCTGCCGAGACTAAAAAGAAACTTGAAAATGAAGGCGCTGGTGACAGTTTTGGATCAAAATCTAAGAAATGACATAATAACCGGACACTATCACTAGAACACAAATTGTTAAAAATGGTGAGCCGGTCATTATACCAGATGAATGTCCCTGTAGGTTTTGATGATGGGGAAAATGAAGAAGGATATTGTGAGTTAGACTCACATGCAGATACTACTGCAGCAGGAAGCAATATGGTATTGCTGAATCCTGATCAAATCACAACACACGTTGATGTTGCACCTTTTTCTGAAGAGTACAAGCCCATCAAGAAAATCCCCATTGGAAGCTGTGCGACTGCATGGACAAATCCAACATCAGGTCAAGTATATATCATAGTGTTCCATCAAGCACTGTACTTTGGGGACAAATTGAAAAACAGCTTGATATGCCCAAATCAAGTGAGGGACTGCAATTTCAACTCTGTTGAAGAAACACCTCGCCAATTTGATCCACGATCCAAGCATGGAATTACAATTCAAACTCCACTGGAGGATGATAATCCGAAGAAAGTTTTTATCAAACTGAGTATGAGAAATGTGATCTCATATTTCCCCACAAGAAAGCCCACAAGAATGGAACTTGATGAATGTCAACATTTGATAGCAACAAATGATACTCCCTGGGATCCACATTCACTGAAGTTCAGGATGGCCGAGCTAGCCATTGACAATGGAGATCCAATTTCAGGGGACCAATTCAGCCTTCAAGCTATGTCAACCGAAGAGGACCAAGCAATGGAGGAAAGTTCTGTTGTAACAGAACCTGCTAGTAATGTTACAGATAAACTCCCCAAGACCAGCTTAGACAAACGGCATCCAAGTGTCATGCAGCAATGCAAACTGATGAGAGTCCATCAGGTATCCACAAGGAGAATGCTAACTGAATGCCAGATTGCAACAGATGGAAATATAGCTCATCGGATTTCTTCAGTAAGGAATATTTCAAGCGCGCGAAGGGTAGACCAATTTTTGTTTGATGATACAGAATTTGACTTTATGGAAGCTCCTGAAGCAGAACCAAAACAGGCCCCTAGCTTGCAAGAAATTGACAATACACTAGAAAGGAGGTCTCTTGACAGAAGAAATCAATGGGGGCCATCAGTGATAACAATTGAAGGTCCAAACAAAGTTGACTGTGAACGCCTAGCCAAAACTTGGAACATTAGTTTCAAGAAAGCTGAACAGACACTGAAAGTCACGACGCAGAAGGCACTCAGGAATTTGCAATCACCATTGATGAAGCGACTTCCTACTCAGCGCTTCAGGAACAAGAGAGTCGCACAAGGAACCTGGTACACTGATACCTGGCATGCAAGAACCACGAGTATTATGAGGCAAGAAAAATGTGCACAGATCTTTACAAATGGAAATGGGTTTGAAGTATTTATACCAATACAGAACAAATCACAAGCCCACCAAGGATTGAAGACATTTATTCATGAAATTGGAATTCCAGAGCATTTGATTTCTGATGGTGCGCCAGAACAAGGATCCCCAAGAACCTACAAAACACACTGGAATTCAATTGTAAAGCGCAACCATATCCATCAGACATTCATCCAGCCACATTGCCCATTCCAAAATCGAGCAGAACAAGCAATTGGTCATCTTGGTAGCGCAATCACAACCAAGTCTGCAAAGAAGAAGTCACCAAGAAGATTATGGTCATTTTGTGGTGAACTATGTGCTAATATCAGGCAGCGAACGGCCTCCAACAACCCTTCTTCAATGGGGAGAACCCCATTTGAATTGGTCCATGGCTATAGACCCGATATTACATTATATACTTCATCAGAATGGTATGATTTTGTGTTTTATTATGAAAAAGGTGATTCTTCCACCCGAGGTGTTGAAAGGCTGGCGCGATGGTTGGGTCCCTGTGGAAATAGGGTAGGTGGGGGGGATTGTTTTTGGCTCCTGACCGAATCAGCAATACCAATATCTACAAATTCAATAAGGCCTGTAAAGGAATATGAATGGAGGGATAGAGATGTCCTAAGAAGAATGGAAGCCATTGACAAATCAATTGAATCCAAGATTGGAGATGAAGTCAAGGACAGCGCATCATTCTTCCAGGAAAACTACCCAGAGCCCCAAATAGAGCTATTTGAGAATCAACCAGTAAAAACACCGGATATGAAACTCGAAATGGCTGAGCCAGAAGCATCGGTAGAAGATGTTGATGAACCAGATGAATATCTGGGAAATGAAGTGATCATTGAAAGAGGTGATGAAAGACTCAGGTGCGTTGTCAAGGACAGGGTTCGCGACTTGCAAAACAGACCAATAGGAATCAGAAACGAGAATCCTATACTAGACACGAGGCTGTATAAATTGCAACTACCTGATGGCACCATGGAGGAATACACGGCAAATATTGTTGCAGAAAGCCTATACAGCTCTGTTGATGATGACGGGAGGATGTTCACTCTACTAGATGAGCTCATTGACCATGAATGCGACAACACTGCACTAACTGATGATGAAGCCACGACCATAGCAAAAAATGGCAGGAAAACCCATAAACCTACAACTAGAGGTTGGAGAATTTTAGCCAGTTGGAAAGATGGCACTGAATCTTGGTGTAAGTTAAGTGATGTGAAAGAATCATTTCCAGTGCAATTAGCCGAGTATGCAGTTAACAATAATCTTGAAAAATCACCAGCTTTCAGATGGTGGGTGCACAAAATTTTGAGGAGGAAGGACCGAATCCTTAAAGCGGCCAAAACAGCAAAGTATTGGTTGAAGACTCACAAATATGGAGTTGAATTGCCACATTCAATCAAACAAGCGCTGGCTATTGATAAGAAAACGGGGACTGACCACTGGGAAAGAGCAATTCATAAGGAAATGACAAATAATATGGCAGCGTTTGAATTTTCTGATGATGATGTTATCCCAGTTGGCCATAAACAGATAACAACCCACATGATTTTTGACATCAAGCTTGGGTCCCTAACAAGGAAGGCCAGATTGGTAGGGGACGGTCACAAAGTTCCTGCAGTGGCCAAAGAAAATACTTATTCATCGGTTCCCAGTCGAGACTCAGTAAGAATATTCTTTCTGCTGGCAGCGCTGAATGATTTGAAGGTTCTCTCAGCTGATATTCAAAATGCATATTTGACAGCCCCGATTAAAGAGAAATATTTTCTAAAAGCAAGAGAAGAAGATGGTTTTCCACCTCACCTTGCAGGAAGACCTTGCAAGATTGTTCGCGCATTATATGGACTGCCGGTTGCTGGTGCATCTTTCAGGTCATACCTCACTCAGCATTTGAGAGATCTTGGATATTCACCTTGTAAGGCAGATCCGGATGTGCACTTAAGGATTGAAACCAGGAAAGATGGATCCAGATACTGGGCAATGCTCATTGCATACGTAGATGATATCCTATGTTCTGGCGAAGATCCAAAGTTCCAGCTTGAAAACATTGAACGAAAGTTCAAATTGAAGGATGATACAATTGAAGAGCCAACTCTTTATTTGGGAGCTGATATTGGGAAATTCTACTTTGAAGGTGATTCAAAGCCAAGATGGTCATTATCAAGCACTAAGTACACAGCGAAAGCTGTTGCAGCAGTCGAACAAGAGTTAGGAACTGAAAAATATGGCTACAAGTATCTACCAAAATCAGCATCTAGTCCACTGTCACATGATTATCGACCGGAAATTGATATATCAGAAGAATTGAACCCTGAATTGCAAAATTACTATCAAGGTTTAATTGGAGTTCTCAGGTGGATTTGTGAACTAGGAAGACTTGACATAGTAATGCCAGTATCACTGATGTCAAGGTATCTGGCACAGGCAAGGATCGGGCATTTGAATCAGTTGTTTCATATATTTGCATATTTGAAAAAGTACAACAGGTCAAAACTGGTTTTTGATGATACTGTACCAAGTGTTGATGAAAGTAAATTTCAAAAATGTGACTGGTCTGAATTTTATCCTGGTGCTGCTGAAGTCATACCAACAGATATGCCTGAAGCTTTGGGAAAACATGTGACGATGAGCTGTTTTGTCGATGCTGACCATGCTGGATGCAAGGCAACGAGAAGGTCTCATACTGGTGTTATTATCTTCATTAATAATGCACCGATCATATGGTTTTCCAAAAGACAAACAACAGTTGAGACATCAACTTTTGGATCTGAAATCATTGCTTTGAAAATTGCAATCGAATTGGTCGAAGGTCTAAGGTACAAGTTGAGAATGATGGGTGTTCCAATTGATGGGAGCACAAATGTGTATTGTGATAATGATTCAGTTGTTACAAATGTTACACGACCTGAAAGCCCATGTAAGAAGAAGCACAACAGCATTGCATATCACAAAGCTCGTGAATCTATTGCAGCAGGAATTATCAGAGTTGCAAAGGAACCAGGTTCAACAAATATTGCTGATTTGTTTACAAAGCTAATGAGTGGCGCTGTTTTCAGAGAACATTGTTCTCGTTGCATGTGGTAAGAGATTTGATAAAAATCAATCATTCGATGGAATGTTCGATCGACCGTTCGATTGAAGTAACAAGTTGATTTTCTAAGTTCAATCACAAAAAATGAACAAATCGTTCTGCAATGAGCATTTCGAAAATGGATAATTTGATCCATGAATACAATATATCAAACCGGCAAGGGTCAGGGCAAAATGCCATGATACAAGCCAGAATGAAAGGCAAAATGCCGCCCCATTTCTTTTTGGTAGGGCCTCTGATGGTAGACTGGATACAGTTTGGTATTCAACACGACTCACGATGAATAGATTAAGTCAAAAGATCCAAACGCTTAACGATTGGATTTACGACTGAAGGGGACTGAAAAGAATCCACCGTGTAACGCGTATTCGTACGTACTAAGCGGGCGTATAGCACGAAAAGTCATAAGGGCAAATAACCTTATTCGTAAGGTTATTTATAAAGAATAATCGTCGGCGCTTTTATGTGGATTGCCTCTTAGCGGGATTTTCCTCTCAGCTCACTCTTCGAAGAATTAACAACTCTAAAACACTATCATGCCCTAAAATCTACGTACAACCTAGTACTAATTCTACATAATAAGGTACAATCACATGTGATATTCAATGAGAATATCACGGTGAATTATACGGTAACAAAAGACCGATCGAAGATGGTTTTACATGTGTTTTGTGTCTCTTTACGTGTGCTTTGTATGCTAAGAATTACGCGGTAATATGCCGTAAATCGACACGATGATACGAGAGTAATTAACCCGTTGACTCGATCGTCGAAGACAATCGACTGTATCAATTGCTCATTAAATCAATCGATCGTAAGACCGTTTGCGTTTGTTTGTTACGACACACTTTCTTTATCCATGGCCCTGTGAATCACCTGGCTGACTTGCTCTCTTGCTCACCCCTCTCTGACGCTGCCTTGCTCCTCCATTTCAACACCACCTACCCACAGGACTTGCCCTGGATCTTATGCCCCCTGCAGCCTGCCATGCATTCTGCTCTGACCTTGGCTCTATCCAGGAGACCATGCACGCTTCAGTCACTGAACTCTATGCCAAACGAAAGGATGCCCATTGGAATCAATGGGTTCAATTCTGTTTGTCTCACGGCTTTGAACCCACCCTCCAATCTGTTACAGATCCAATCCCCATCCTCCAAGTCTTTGCCCAGCGCCTCCATGATGGCAGGCTGTCCTGTAGCCGCAAGCCCATCAGATCTCGCACAGTATCGGACACCCTCCGGTCAGTGGGCCAGACGCTGGCCCGCGTGGGGGCCAAAGACCCCAGAACCAACTCAACTGGCAGTCTTGACTTCAGGCTAACTGCCCAGTTCAAAGCCTATGCCAAACTTGACCCAGCCCCTTGCAGGGTCAAACCAGTCCCAATCACCCTAGTCATGCACGCATTTCGCTTTGCATACCATGACTACCCTTCCCCCGCCCGGCAGGCCATTGCCAACATGATCTGCATAGCCTTCTTCTTCTGCCTCAGACCTGGGGAGTACACCGGTACTTCCAGGGATGACCAAGCCTTCCACCTAAAGGAGGTCTCCTTCTACCTCGGCTCTAAACTGGTCCACCACGATGGCCCTGAACATGAGCTCCGTGCTGCTACCTCTGTCACCCTGACCTTCACCACACAGAAGAATGGAGACAAAGGTGAGGTAGTCGCTCATGTCAGGAGTGGTGACTGCCTCTGCTGCCCTGTGGCAGCCTGTGCGCGCCAGGTGCTCCACCTCAGGGGTTGCTGCACTAGCACACACCCTTTCTGCCCTGACCTAAAGCTTGCCAGTTACTTTGACAATGGGATTCTCACCCTCGTTCGCGCAGCAACTGTCACATCCTCCATGAGAGTCTATGCCCAGACCCTCTACCATGCCACATGCATCTCCGCTGCAGCAATCTCTGCCCGCTCCCTTCAAGCGGGAGGGGCTATGGCACTGCTCCAGGGCAAATGTGATGCCAATGTCATCAAGCTCCTTGCCAGATGGCACAGTGATTGCATGATGCGATACCTCCTTCAACAGTCCCTCCCCATCTTCAAGAACCTTGCCTCTGTAATGTTCAACAATGGAACATACTCCTTCCTGCCTGACGAGTGGGTGCCGGCCTCGGCCCCCACTCCCCCTGGCAGCTCTCTCTGAACCCCCTCTGGGGAATCTTCCTCTCTGAATCCTCCTTAAGGATTCTCCCACCCTCGCTGTCTTTCAAGCCCCCTACAGTTTCGTCTCCAGCCACCTCCCACCCTGTGGCCATCTGGCCTATTGGCAGAAAAGGCTTAACAGCCAAAGCTGTGCGCCGGTGTGTGGGCAAAGCAAGGGACCGGACCAGCCTGCAAAAACTAGCCACAGGCTGGCGCTTCCCGGATCCCCCTCTAGCATTGCTTAACCCACCAACACACCTATGAACTATAAACACTGCACATCCAGTACTACAAGTAGGTAGGCTACTGAGGCTATCACAAACGTAGTGAGTGATAGTTGATGTATCAAACCAAATGTAAGGAATGGTAGTGCCACGTGGAACGTACGACGTACGAACCAAAGAACACCCTTGAGTATGCAAGATCTCACTGTATCACCACTATCGGTACGGTACGAGAGGATACTCGTAACTGCTCACTACAAGCAGCAATCGAACTGTAAGCAGCGAAATTACAGGCAAAGCACTAACAAGCCTGTAAAGGATTCTTCCAGCAAGAACCAAGCATACAGCTCACTCTTTTTGCTCCTAAAACGATTAGTAGTAGAATAAGTAAAAGGCCCACCACGCCCGCCCGCAGAAAAGGCTTAACAGCCAAAGCTGTGCGCCGGTGTGTGGGCAAAGCAAGGGACCGGACCAGCCTGCAAAAACTAGCCACAGGCTGGCGCTTCCCGGATCCCCCTCTAGCATTGCTTAACCCACCAACACACCTATGAACTATAAACACTGCACATCCAGTACTACAAGTAGGTAGGCTACTGAGGCTATCACAAACGTAGTGAGTGATAGTCAACCGTAACAATAATTGTTAGAACAACAACAACGATTGTTGGAACACTGGATTGGAAATACAGATTGGAAAAACAAACAAGGAATCAGAACAACGGATCGGAACAACAAATATTGTTCCTGTAGGTTTGCATGTAAATTATATTATTCTGTTATTATTTACTCTGTAAATCGATAGATTCTCACCAAATTTTGTTCAATTATTATCTATTTTTATAGGATACTACAAAATCTAGCGGTGACAGATAGCAACGATAAGCAACAACAACAGCAATAGCGGCGAAAAAGAGCAGCAACTACCAGAGGACGCCAGTACTCCTCATCCACCAGCACTCATCTTCCAACTTGAACAGAGATTTGTCTACGTACTCTCCGCGGCACTCCTATACAGCAACTGGCAGCATTTACAAGACCTCGGCAAATAACGGCAACATATTGTTGGCGTTGCTCCTCCTCAAAAAGGCGCTCCTCCCGTTACAACAAGACAAGTACTCCACCACCAAACAGCCCTACTCCTCCAACGGCGCTCCTTGTTATCTTCCTACAACAGCAATTCGTCTCCTGCTCCGACGGTGCTGCGTCTCCTCCTACACCCTTGCTCCTCTCCTCCAACCGCAAATCGTCACATACTCCAACGTCGATTTGTATTTCCTCCGACGTCGATTTGTATTTCCTCCAACGGCGCTCGTAGTCCGCAACAACAACAAGAGGATTGAAAAGAATACCAATAATAATGGTGGAAGGAATAGCCAGAAAACAAAGAGAAAGTAGGCTACGGCAACGTAGAATGAAACAGAAAATGTCATCAAATTTTCTAAAGAATGTACCACCAAAGTCAAATAGCCACGCAATTGAAGGAAGAGCTAGAAAACAAAGAGAAAGGAGGCAATCGCTACTTAGAATGAAACACAAAATGTCATCAAATTTTCTAAAGAATGCACCACCAAAGTCGAATAACCACGCAACTTACAACCACTTGTCTACGATCAAACCCAAGAACAAGAGGCGTCGAAGTATATCTAGAGATCTGAAACATGTCAATCAAATATCATTGAAAGCAGTAACCAAGGATTTGTTTAAAGGTAAATTCATGGAAACTAGTTGGGGTGAACAAATTGTCGGAACGAAGGAATATACATCGACAGAGGCTGTGTCTATTGATTGTTTTGATATATTGGATAGTACGGATGAGAAGCATATTATAGCGGTTGATGAATCAGAACCATCGTTGCGAATCTTTGCAAAAGTGTCGAGAGACAAAGCGAAACAACACTTGGCTCAATCCTCCAGGATCGAAACTACAAGACAATTTTCAAAAGAAATTGTTGAAGCTAAACCCGAAGTTGTAAGAGGATCAAAATGTACTAGTATAAATGACGGGTATGCTGTTCTTGGTATTCGACCAAATCGCAACAACAGTCAGAATGGTGTGTATGTTTTCGAAAAAAATGTGGAGCAACACACAATATATGAGCTGGAAAGGGAAGCGGCGCACATTGTGGAGCAAATGCAGGAAAGTTTACGTCGTCCTTTTGCTAAATTGGTGGAGTTGTTAGTTGAACGATTATCACTAACCCTAAGAGTTGACAACGTAACCTTGTACACGGAGTTTATGTGGGGGGGGTTTGGGGGGGGGAAATACGTAGAAATATTAAAAAAATCTGTTTTTAACAAGTAGACTTGGTACAAACGCTACGACTAAAAATCATTAAAAACAGGACCCAAACATTTATTTACGGAAATGAGATGCTTCTTCTAAAAGCAATAGTAATATCTTGTGGCGCGCGTTCATTTTTATGGTAGCAAACTCTCATTTTTTTGGTTGCAAGTAACCATAAGATTTAACCTGAATAAAGAAAAAAATCATACGATTAAAATCTGTCTTAGATCAAGTTGGTCGTCACGTCACGTCATTGTCATCGTCGTCAACCTTGCCAGATGAGAGATTGGTGACAAATAATATCGGACTTGTTAGAATTGGTACAATTTGTACATGAAAGAGTCGGACTTGATGTACTTACAGCTATCTACCGGTACGGTACTCTCATACGAATCGAATTTTTCACTGTTGTCGTTCGGCAAATTCGATTGAACAAACCAAACCGAGGTGCGACACGATAAAGTCGTTGCCAGATGAGAGAGTTCAGTCGAAATATTGTACTTTTAAGAATGATGTCACTTGTTTGGTAGTATAGATCAATTGGTAGGATCAGTATGAAGGTAGATAACTACGGTATGAGTATGTACTGGATGGGGGCGGGGGGGGGGGGGGAATAAAATGTAAAAAAATATTACACCCCCTCAAAAATGAAGTACGACTCAAGCATGGTATGTAGTATGAGTATGTAGTGGATCTAAAAAGAAATCTTTAGAAAAACTAAAAATTGTTCAAATCTGGTGGGGTTTTGGATTGATGACTGAGTTATAGTTTGGTTAGAGACTGGCAGGATTTGCACTGTGCTCAAATCTGGTGGGTTTTTGGGTTGATGACTGAGTTATATTTTGGTGGGGGATGGGCAAGATTTGCACTGTCTTCAAATCTGTTGGATTTTTGGGTTGATGACTGAGTTATATTTTGGTCGAGGGTCTTGCAGGATTTGCACTGTGTTCAAATCCTGTGGGTGTTTGGGTTGACGATTAAATTATATTTTGGTTAGGTACTGGAAAAATTTGCACTGTGTTCCAATCTGGTGGGTCTTTGGGTTGATGACTGAGTTATATTTTGGTCCGGGACTGGCAGGATTTGCACTGTGTTCAAATCTGGTGGGTTTATGGGTTGATGATTGAGCTATAGTTTGGTCGGGGAGTGGCAGGATTTGCCCTGTGTTCAAATCTGGTGGGTTTTTGGGTTGATGACTGAATTATATTTTGGTTAGGGACTGGAAAGATTTGCATTGCGTTCAAATCTGGTGGGTTGTTGAGTTAACAAATGACTTATATTTTGGTTGGAGACTGGAAAAATTTGCACTGTGTTCCAATCTGGTGGGTTTTTGGGTTGATGACTGAGTTATATTTTGGTCGCAGACTGGCAGGATTTGCACTGTGTTCAAATCTGGTGGGTTTTTGGGTTGATGACTGAGTTATATTTTGGTCGGGGACAGGCAAGATTTGCACTGTGTTCCAATCTGGTGGGTTTTTGGGTTGATGACTGAATTATAATTTGGTTAGGGACTGGAAAGATTTGCACTGTGTTCAAATCTGGTGGGTTTTTGGATTGATGACTGAGTTATATTTTGGTCGGGGACTGGCAGGATTTGCACTGTGTTCAAATCAGGTGGGTTTTTGGGTTGATGACTGAGTTATAGTTTGGTTGGGGACTGGCAGGATTTGCACTGTGTTCCAATCTGATGGGTTTTTGGGATGATGACTGAGTTATATTTTGGTTAGGGACTGGAAAGATTTGCACTGTGTTCAAATCTGGTGGGTTTTTGGGTTGATGACTGAATTATAATTTGGTTAGGGACTGGAAAGATTTGCACTGTGTTCAAATCTGGTGGGTTTTTTGGTTGATGACTGAGTTATAGTTTGGTCGGGGACTGGCAGGATTTGCACTGTGTTCAAATCAGGTGGGTTTTTGGGTTGACGATTGAATTATATTTTGGTCGGGGACTGGCAGGATTTGCACTATGCTCAAATCTGGTGGGTTTTTGTGTTGATGATTGAATTATATTTTGATTGGGGATTGGAAAGATTTGCACTGTGTTCAAATCTGCTTATAGATCTGGTAGCTCGTAATTACCTTCAGCTCGTACGGCTTGCTTGCTCCAATTTAAAATAAAACTGGCGCGAATGACTCACTTCATTGGTAGTATAGATCAATTGGTATGATCAATATGAAGGTAGGTACCTTGCTTGTAGATCTAGTACCTCGTAATTTCCGGTAGCTCGTACAGCTTGCTTGTTCGTATTTAAAAAAGAGCTTGCGTGAATGACGACACTTCAATAGTAATATAAATTGATTGGTATGATCGGTATGAAGGTAGGTTGCTTGCTTGTAGATCTGATAGCTCGTAATTACCGGTAGCTCCTACAGCTGGCTTGTTCAAATCTAACCCCAACCCTATGAGTGTAGATACCTTGCTGATAGCTTACACATGAATTTGGTTGGTTGGCTAATGGTAGAATTGGATCTGGTAAGAATTGGTACAGATTAGAACACCTTTGGTAATTCTGATCTGACTTGATGCACACTAGTACAAGTAGAAATTGTACGCGTTATTGTATGAGTACTTCTTACCATAACTTTACTGACACATACTTACAATACATACAATAACTACGTACTCAACAACTCCACAGGCCCCCTGCAAAGCACTAATTTTTGTACCGTGAAACGACCGTGATGACAAAGGTTGTTCAGCAAACAACAATCACTTCAATTGGTGATCACGCTACTGCATTCTCTATAGGAAAGGATTATCATTCCAAATGCCATGTCGATGAGGACTATTACTACACTCATTTGACAGTAATTGGTCCGGAGCATGTAAGTCGTGACGAAGTCATTTATTACTTTGTCTTCCCAATGTACCATATCAAAGTTCCATTGAAATCAGGGGATACATTGCTTTTTAACCCGTTGGTATTGCATAGCTGTTCAAATCCTAAATACGAAGGATGTTATATTATGAGCGCCTATGTATCACGCAAAACTGTACTAAGAGCTAATCCTCTATTATAAATGTTAATTCAGGCTAGTGGTGGTTTTTGGAACCTATTATCAGGTCCATTTTTGTCAGACGTGGTTACCGAATTCGTTGTAGGCTAGACCTGCCGGGTCTAGTCCAGCCTACGGTTGCCCAGATTAAGCTACTAGTTCAGCCTAGGGTAGACCGGATAGTCCAGCGTAGACCTGCCGGGTCTAGTCCAGCCTACGGTTGCCCAGATTAAGCTACTAGTTCAGCCTAGGGTAGACCGGATAGTCCAGCGTAGACCTGCCGGGGCTACTAGTCCAGCCTATGGTAGACCAGATTAAGCTACTAGTTCAGCCTAGGGTAGACCGGATAGTCCAGCGTAGACCTGCCGGGGCTACTAGTCCAGCCTATGGTAGACCAGATTAAGCTACTATTTCAGCCTAGGGTACTAGACCGGATAGTCCAGCGTAGACCTGCCAGGGCTTGTCCAGCCTAGTATGGTAGACCAGATGAAGCTAGCTCAGCATAGGGTAGACCGGCCTAGGGTAGTCCAGACTTGGGTAGTCCAGCGTACGCTATTCCGTTAGTCATGGTTTCTCCGAAACTAGTACGAGGTCCATTTATGTCAGACGTGGTTATCGGAACCTATTATCAGGTCCATTTATGCTAGTCGTTGTGTTGGAACCTATTATCAGGTCCATTTCTGTCAGACGTGGTTTGCAAATTCGTTGTACGTCCGAGAACTGTTTCTCGACCCCCCGCGGGCTATCGCGCGCTATTTTTACAATTCTCGACCCTATTTTTTAAATTTCCTACCTTTTTAGGTCGCGTGTCTACTAAAATACCTCGCGCGTCGCACACCTTTACTTTTGAGACAAATATCTCGTCACTCCTCAAATAAAATAACTATTTTAGGGTTAAGGATATCATATTCGTTTCGTGACAAGCACTATTTTGTGTACAACTTGTGCACGAATGACTTATTTCATTTTCTCAACATGTTTCCACCATACCGGTATAATGGGCTCCGACCCAAATCCTCCAACTCCAACTCAAATCCCAGCTCCAACTCCATGTCAACTCCAAGTCGAATCCACCCCAGGCGGGCTATTGCACTCAAGGGTTTTGTTCGTGTTTAACGCCAGGAAGATCCGCTGTATTTTCAGAAGCTACACCGTCGGAATCGCCACTCAAATCTTGTTCGCTCCTCTCAAATAACCCGCTTTGTGGATAGATGCTGCTGGTTACATTCGGATCGACTTGATCATTGCTAGTAGGATCGACGCTTTCAATTTTAACGTTTGGATCATTTCTTTTTTCTTCACGAATCTTACGAATCATTTTTTGGTGTCGATTAATCTCTTTCTTGTGATAAACAACCATTTTCCAGTGTTCTTGTTCAAGATTGGCTGGGTGTTCCTGAATCACCTTTTGTAGTTTGTAAATTCCCTCCATGGTTGGTTCGACTGTCGATTGGATGATTAGTATTAGTAGTATCAGTAGAGTAGATTATCTATTCGAAGATTAGGTAGTAGTAACACCTAACACGTTGGTATTTGTTTTCCTCGTCGGAAAGATAATGAAATAATCAATTATAATGATGAAGTACTAGCAAAAATAATGTATTACTAGTATCTACTAGTAATAACTCATGCAAAATAGCATACTAGTTGGTTTTACCGGTACATGAAAGTCGGAATCAACTCGATCGTAATCAACAAAACAATTGTCCACGATTTCCATTTCGATAATCAACAACGCAATTGTCCACGATTTCGTACTAGTATCTACTAGTAATGACTCATGCAAAAATAGCGTACTAGTTGGTTTTACGGGTACATGAAAGTCGGAATCAACTTGATCGCAATCAACAAAACAATTCTCCACGATTTCCATTTCGATAATCAACAACGCTATTGTCCACGATTTCCATTTCGATTCACATTTCCGTGCACCTTATGGAAGAACTGACGCGCCTGCCAACAAATGTTTGGAATAACTGATGGGATTGACCCGTCCGGCGCTGTGTATTAACCCTCTTAAGGAGTTGACTGTACGTACTGTTCACTACTAAACATATTGTACGAGGAATGTTGCAATCATCACTAAGTAGTAATTACTTTACGGACCATTTTTGCAATCGAAGTATGGTAGTAAGGAAATCTACCGTACAAGAAAACACATCACACACAAAGTAACACATGTAATTTTTTCCTTTCAACGATTCATCTTTGTGATCTCCTTCGTTTCGACCCCATCTACTGATATTTTCCTTCAAACAACTCCGCAACATCATGCCTCCTGTTATGAAAACCCCTCTTCTATTCTACTGCCGTTGTTGCGCGCTGAATGGCAAAAACTCCAAGTTTTTAGGATATAAATCCACGGCAAACAAGCAGGGTACTTTGAAATACGTCTCCGTTGGCCTAAGAAGACATCTTTATTGTCTTGATGAGTGCCGGGATTTCTACCATAGTCAGGGTCTAATTAAACGAAAGATCTATAACCTCTCCACCTCTATCAAAGTGCAGCCTACCTTGCCGTCTGTTCAACATTCTCCGTCTGATTTTGGGATGACTATGACACAAAACGGTCCATCTGTTCCCCCTTCCCATCTCTCCCAGCAACACACTGTCACAAGTCAGTCAGCGATGGGTCTTCATTCTGTTCTAAACCAACAGATTGTACATGATGTCTTTTTACCGCCAATGGATCGGAACGCCATTGAATCTTACATGGCTGTTTCTGCTGTTCAAGATGAAGATGCATTCCCGCTGAATAATGATATCGACAATTCCGATGACGAGGATGACAATGACGATGACGTAAATGAAAATAACGACAACAATTCTACCAACAACATTGATTGTGGAGACAACGAAGAAGATAACACTAATGGTTCTGCTGTTAATGTCGTTACTGCTCAGCCCGCCCCTCCACCACCATCTTTTCATGAAAGCATTAATTTGAACGAAAGAGAGGATGCATTTCAAAGCCACACAAAACTACCGCCGCCCCATCATCTTCTTGCAGAATTGGAACTCATGAATTTAATGGCCAGACATAAATTGCCACTGAACACATTCAAATCCATTTTCCAGTGGGCAAAGAAAAGTCAAATGAGACCGGGTTTTGATTTTTGCGATGCCAAAATTAGATCTCGGCAAGCAATTTTTGACAATCTCCAATCCAATCTTGGTCTCTCCGATATGAAATTTCATCCTCATATACTGAATTGGTTACCTGATAATAAGCCCACTCAGGTGTATGTCCGTTCTTTTAAGGATGCCATTTATTCTCTTCTTTCTGACCAGCAGCTAATGATAGAAGAAAACCTCTCCTTTCCCGACTATTCCACCCCTCTGTCTCCCGACAATAATCCTGAGTTGAATCCTAATTCTGTAATCTCAGAATTGCATCACGGCTCGTGGTGGAAATCTTCTTGGAAAGAAATTTGCAATCCCAATTCGCAAGAAATTCTTGTTCCTATTATATTTTACATGGACGGCATATCTTTGGATGCGCACGGACGACTTACGTTAACACCATTGAACATGACACTTGGTATTTTTAATGTGGAGACTCGTTCTTGACCTGAAGCATGGACAACTATTTACTTCCATCCCGACCCCGAATGGGAGTCAACCAGACACTCTCGTCCTGCCACTTCAAAGGAAAAAATTCAGAATCTTCACAATGGTTTGGAAGTAGCGTTTCGTTCCTTCAAAGCCGCGTGTAACGAAGACGGTGGTATCGAATGGAATTATCTTCCGTACGCAAATCAACAGTGGAGGGTAAAAATGAAATTTGCCATTGCCTATGTTATTGGCGACACAGAACTTCACGATAAATTGTGTGGAAAATACGGCTCCTTCAATAAGGGTGTCATGCGGATGTGCCGTCACTGCAACTGTTATTCTCCAAACATAAACATTCCTTCTGTTCAACCTGCAACAAAGAAGTGGTCACCTGTTGATTTCCATTGTTTTCCCGGCACAGATCTAAACGATATCAATAAGAACTTCAAAAACAACTCTCATCACAACATAAGGAATGTATTTCATGATTTATGCTTTGGTACTAATCAGAACAACATTCATTTTGCAACTCCCGGTGAATGTTTGCACATGCACCAGCTTGGTACTGCCAAACGGGCCATCGAGTCAATTGAATTGTTGCTCCGCGGAAGTGTTCCATGTGTTTATGCCCCCAATTTGAAGCACGGTGTGGCTGTTGCTAACAGTATTGGCCATTTAGCACAACGGTACGGTGGTTTGTTATCACGCCAGTCTGATAGAGATTTTCCTCGCACCAAATTTGGGACTCAGCTATTATCAACTACGAAGAAAGAAGGGCATGATTTCTCTGGAATGCTTATTTCTCTTCTGATCGCTATGGTTTCCAAACATGGATCTGACATTATTGGTGACCATCGTTTTGTAAAGAAACAGATAGAGGTAATTCAGCTAATTCTATCAATGGAAGAATTTCTTAAACACGGTCGAATGAAATATGGTTCTTTAAATAATCTCCCAAAAACAATTGTTCACTTTATTAATTGTATAAACTCAACATGTCACAGGAAAGGGATGGGAACAAAACTAATCAAGAATCACCTGTACTTTCACCTACCAGATTATATCTCTTTATGGGGGAGCCCCGCAGGCTGGGATAGTGCTCCGAATGAGTCTCACCATAAAACTGAGATTAAAGCTCCTTCCAAGAACACGCAAGGTAATGCTGCATCACTAATCGGTCAAACGGCGAAGCGAAAGTCCGAGAAAATGATGCTAAGCCAGGCAACATATCACTTCAACTTGCATCCGCCTGATCCTCCTCCAATTGAACAACCTGATGGTGGCGGTTCTCATTTTCATATAATGAGAACCGAAAATGGGGAATCAACAATGAAGTGGCTTCGTTCTACGAACAAAACCAAACCATTTTTTCCTTCTGACATACTCGACTTTGTTTGTGATTCTGTGCTACCTTTATTGGAGAATCCTTCACACATTTGTGGAGTTACAGAGCACAATCGTTTCGATGTTGCTTGTGGGTCTAATTTTATATTTCGCTCGCATCCTTCATATAGATCGGATAGTTCTCTGCTGAACTCCGTCTGGATGGATTGGTGTTTGATGAAATTGGACTTTGATTTAAATAACAATCCCAAGCTCATACCGTGCCATCTGGTATGCTTCTTAACTGTACAGAGTTTGAAGCAGCCATACAGTAGTATTGGTGGCTATCCAATTGATACAAACGGAATGTATGCTGTGGCTCGTCGGTTTCAAGATGTGCCTAAGAAAACAGCTTCTGAATTTGTCCAACGTGGTCGCCTGATGAATTCACTGTACCTATTTCATGTCGACACTATCCATTCCGAGCTGGCAGTTGTTCCAGAGCAAGGCCTTGATGGGTCCATAACCAATTGCGATTGGCTAGTGATATCGAATCAGATCTCATGGCTAAATTATTTTGAAAGCAAAAATGCTGCTACACCACCGTCTTACGAATCTTTGTACAACGCATGCACACTACAGGACGACATCCAGTTGGAACCGTTTGAGATGGCATTGAATGATAACGAATCCAGTGATTCTCTATCCAGTTCAGAGAGCGAAAGCTCGGACAGCAGTTCCGATTGAGTACCAAGGGTGAATGTACCGGCTAACTTTAAACTATTTTTTAATATTACTATAGAGGGTTAGCTCTAAGCACAGTTTTGCGAGATACATAGGCGCTCATAATATAACACCCTTCGAATTTGGGATTCGAACAGCTATGTAATACTAATGGATTGAACAATAGAGTATCTCCTGACCTCAATGGAACTTTCACTCCATACGTGGGGAAGACAAAATAATAAATCACCTCGTCAGCAGACACTTCCGCCGGAGCAATTACTGTCAAACGAGTGTAGTACATGTCATCGTTCACATGGCATCTAGAATGGTAGTTGCGACCGATCGAAAATGCTAAGGCCTGCTGCCCAATTGCATTTAGCTTTGTACGAGACAGAATCTGAGACAACACATCCATTTCCTCCGCAACAAATGGTTCGACGTCAATTAAACTATGATGCATATGCTTCACAATTTCAACTGTTGTCTCTTCTAGCTCTAGTTTGATGCTGGGATCGACATGACTTTTGAAAACATACTCACCAATATTTGAATCCAATCTTTCTGGTCGAATTCCAATGATAGCATAATCATCATTGATACTGCCGCGCTTAACCCCTCTTCCAATGGTTGGTTTTGCTCCAACAATGGCAGGAGCAAACTGTCTCAACAATTCGATATTATTCTTCAAAGCGAGGTGTCGTTCCGCAAAATGGCGTGAAACTTTGGCAAAAATTCGCAATGATTGTTTAGAATGATCAAACGCTAGAATATGCTCATCCTTCGTACTATCCAATGTACTGTAGTTTTCAATTGACAAAGCCTGTTCCGGTTGATACTTCTTCTTTCCTCCTATCTTGCCACCCCAATCTGTCTCCATGTATTTACCTTCCACCACAGTTGCTCGGCAATATTTTTTCAGGGCTATTGTATAGACGCCATCTTTGCATGTTGAATGCCTATTCCTTTCCTTCTTCCTCGGTTTTATCCGAGACAAATTTGTATAAGTTTTGTGGCTTGTTGACACCGGTGCAGCAACCTTAAGAAAATTTGAAGACGTTTTCCATTGACTTCTGTATTCCTGTTGTCTCTTTGCTCTTTGTTTTTTGGCTCTTGCTGCAATGTTCTCTGGTGATCTTTTGAATCCCATTGTTGTTGTAGGAGATGAATTGTCGTTGTAAGATGACGACGAATCGATCTGCTGGTGGACGAGTGGAAGACCAATTGCCGTTGCTGTTGCCGACGATGCCGATGGATTGATGTTGGATCGATTGGTGTTGCAGATCGATTGGTATTGCGGATCGATTGGTGTTGCAGATCAATTGGTTTTGCAGATCAATTGGAGCGCCGGTGCCGGTGGAGGAGGAGCGTTTTGGAGGAGGAGGAGCGTTGCTGCTTGCTGGTGGAGGATGAGCGTTTCGGTGATTCGTTGTCGCTTGCCGGTGGAGGAGGAGCGTTTCGATGATTCGTTGCCGAGCGCCGGTGGAGGAGCGTTTCGGTGATTCGTTGCTGCTTGCTGGTGGAGGATGAGCGTTTCGGTGATTCGTTGTCGCTTGCCGGTGGAGGAATAGCGTTTCGATGATTCGTTGCCGAGCACCGGTGGAGGAGGAGCGATTTGATGCCAATGATTCGTTGCCGCTTGCCGGTGGAGGAGGAGCGCTTGGTGTTCGAGCGATACCTGTTGCAGATCGATTAGTGTTGCAGATCGATTGGTGTTGGGTCGATTGGTGTTGGATCGATTCGGATCGATTCGGTGCCAACGATTCGTTGCCGCTTGCCGGTGGAGGAGGAGGAGGAGCGTTTCGATGATTCGTTGCCGCTTGCTGGTGGAGGAGGAGCGATTCGATGCCAATGATTCGTTGCTGCTTGGAGGAACGTTTCGCTTATTCGTTGCCGCTTGATTGGATCAATTGGTATTGGATCGATTCGTTTTGCAGATCGATTCGTTTTGCAGATCGATTGATTGGTGTTGGATCAAATGGATCGATTGGTGTTGGATCGATTGGATCGATTGGTGTTGGATCGATTGGTGTTGGATCGATTGGTGTTGCAGATCGATTGGTTTTGGATTGATTGGATAGATTCCTCGTGCCGCTTGCTGCTGTTGCTCTCGCTGCTCCCGCTTTCCGCTGTTGCTCTCGCTGCTGCTTTCCGCTGTTGCTCTCGCTGCCGCTTTCCGCTGTTTCTCTCGCTGCCGCGTTGCGGATCAATTTGCCGTTGCGGATCGATTGGTGTTGGATCGATTGGTGTTGGATCGATTTGCCGTTGCGGATCAATTTGCCGTTGCGGATCGATTGGTGTTGGATCGATTTGCCGTTGCGGATCGATTTGCCGTTGCAGATCGGTTGGTGTTGGATCGATTGGACGTTGCGGATCAATTTGCCGTTGCGGATCAATTTGCCGTTGCAGATTGATTGGTGTTGGATCGATTGGACGTTTCGGATCAATTTGCCGTTGCGGATCGATTGGTATGGTTCCCGCTTGCCCGGTTCCCGGTAGAGGTTCCTGGTGGCTTTGCCAACAATCCTATTCAAATATATGATATGATAATTGAACAAAATGGGTGAGTATCTATTGATGTACTACATAGAGTAAATAATAACAACAGAATAATATAGTGTACATGCCGATTGTAATTATCACCAACCAGGAAATTCCCCGCACCTACCGGGAAGACGGAAATTTCCTCGCACCTACACGGAAGACAACAATTCACCTCAAGGATTCCGATCCGTTGATTTCGATCCGTTGATTCCGATCCGTTGATTCCGATCCGACCCGTTTGTTTTGATTCGTTGCTTCCGATCCGGTCCTATGAAAATAAGAAGAAAAGCCAAAGTTAGAAAATACATCATCTGTAATTTGGTTCCAATTTCATTCATTCTTGTTGCCGTTTGTATGTTTACCGTTTATTCGTACCGTCGTTCCGACAATCGTCCGGATTCGTCAACACCTGTTGCTGCTGCTGCCGTAGAATACTTCTTACTCCATGTCACGAAAAACAGTATCTTGTTCCAGTTGATATAGAGGCAAGGGATGCAGGTTCATTGATTTCAAGACGTATATGTAAGGCTGCAGTCCAAACAATATCTATCCATCAATTTCCCTCTCGTCCAATGCTTTCTATTGTCATGCAGTACAAGGCTGTTATTTCGGACTAAAATAAATGAGAACGGATCGTTGTGCTCAAAGAGGGTCGGATCCCACGTTCTCGGACGGAGTGTTGATTGCAAGAACCAACACTCTACTCAAATAAGTCGGATGTAAGAAGGCAGATTATGAAGTGTATTTATTTTTTGTTGCGAGGTAGATTGTTTTTTGTTGTTGCGAGGTAGAAAAAGTGATTTTTTTGTCGCGAGGTAGAAAATAAAATTACTGTGTGTTTGTGTGAGAGAGTTTTTTTTTTTCGCGTACGATTTTCTTTTTCCTTGTAGATCATGTAGAATTCTACATGATTTGGTACAAGTGTAGAATCCTACACGTTTTTAGTAGTACTGTGATCCGTTTGAATTTTTTGAACGGTCGAACGTTGGAATTTTTTTAACGTTCGAACGTTAGAATTAATTTGGAATTAGTACTGAATCTACATGCTAGCTAGTACTGTGCTGTATGTGATCCGTTTGAATTTTTTGAACGTTACGTTCGAACGTTCGAACGTTCGAATTCCAAATGTGATCCGTTTGAATTTTTTGAACGGTCCAACGTTGGAATTTTCTTATTAGTACTGAATCTACATGCTAGTACTGAATGTACGTACATGGTACAGGGGGGTAAATAACTTGCGAGAAGTCCACATATACGAACAAATAATTACTGAATTTACGAACAGGATGTAACCCTAACCATATTGGGAACAACTTTGCCACACAGAATGCCAAAAATGATGTGGTTTGACTCTCCAAAGGGCAAGCATGAGGGTATTTTTGGTGCAATTGCAGGGCACAAACTAACTTATTGGATAGTAATGACTCAAAAAGTATCCGGTCCAAGCAATGAATACATTCATCATGACTCATCAAATGCATATTGGGAATAACTTTGTCACACAAAATGCCCAAAATGTTGTGGTTTGAATATACAAATGGCAAACATGTGGGTATTTTTGGTGCAATTCCAGGGCACAAACTAACTTCTTATTGGGTAATGACTCAAAAAGTATCGGGTCCAAGCCATGAATACATTCATCATGACTCATCCAATGCATATTTGAAACAACTTTGTCACATAGAATGCCCAAAATGTTGTGGTTTGACTCTACAAATGGCAAAAACGGGGGTATTTTGTGTGCAATTCCAGGGCACAAACTAACTTATTCGGTAATGACTCAAAAATTATCTGGTCCAAGCCATGAATACATTCATCATGACTCATCAAATGCATATTGAGAACAACTTTGTCACACAGAATGCCCAAAATGTTGTGGTTTGACTCTCCAAATGGCAATCATGGGGGTATTTTTGGTGCAATTCCAGGGCACAAACTAACTTATTGGGTAATGACTCAAAAAGTATCGGGTCCAAGCCATGAATACATTCATCATGACTCATCCAATGCATATTGGAAACAACTTTGTTACATAGAATGCCCAAAATGTTGTGGTTCGACTCTACAAATGGCAATCATGGGGGTATTTTTGGTGCAATTCCAGGGCACAAACTAACTTATTGGGTAATGACTCAAAAAGTATCGGGTCCAAGCCATGAATACATTCATCATGACTCATCCAATGCATATTGGAAACAACTTTGTTACATAGAATGCCCAAAATGTTGTGGTTTGACTCTACAAATGGCAAACACGGGGGTATTTTTGGTGCAATTCCAGGGCACAAACTAACTTATTCGGTAATGACTCAAAAAGTATCTGGTCCAAGCCATGAATATATTCATCATGACTCTTCCAATGCATATTGGAAACAACTTTGTCACATAGAATGCCCAAAATCTTAAGGTTTGAGTCTCCAAATGGCAAACATGTGGGTATTTTTGGTGCAATTCCAGGGCACAAACTAACTTATTGGGTAATGACTCAAAAAGTATCTGGTCCAAGCCATGAATATATTCATCATGACTCATCAAATGCATAGTGCGAACAACTTTGTCACATAGAATGCCCAAAATCTTAAGGTTTGACTCTCCAACTGACAAACATGAGGGTATTTTTGGTGCAATTCCAGGGCACAAACTAACTTATTCGGTAATGACTCAAAAAGTATCCGGTCCAAGCAATGAATACATTCCTCATGACTCATCAAATACATATTGGGAACAACTTTGTCACACAGAATGCCCAAAATGTTGTGGTTTGACTCTCCAAATGGCAAACATGGGTGTATTTTTGGTGCAATTCCAGGGCACAAACTAACTTATTGGGTAATGACTCAAAAAGTATCGGGTCCAAGCCATGAATACATTCATCATGACTCATCCAATGCATATTGGAAACAACTGTGGCACATAGAATGACCAAAATCTTAAGGTTTGACTCTACAAATGGCAAACATGGGGGTATTTTTGGTGCAATTCCAGGGCACAAACTAACTTATTGGGTAATGACTCAAATAGTATCGGGTCCAACCCATGAATGCATTCATCATGACTCATCCAATGCATATTGGAAACAACTTTGTCACATAGAATGCCCAAAATCTTAAGGTTTGACTCTACAAATGGCAAACATGGGGGTATTTTTGGTGCAATTCTAGGGCAAAAACTAACTGATTGGGTAATGACTCAAATAGTATCGGGTCCAAGCCATGAATGCATTCATCATGACTCATCCAATGCATATTGGAAACAACTATGACACATAGAATGCCCAAAATCTTAAGGTTTCACTCTCCAACTGACAAACATGAGGGTATTTTTGGTGCAATTCCAGGGCACAAACTAACTTATTGGGTAATGACTCAAAAAGTATCTGGTCCAAGCAATGAATACATTCCTCATGACTCATCAAATACATATTGGGAACAACTTTGTCACACAGAATGCTGTAAATGTTGTGGTTTGACTCTCAAAATGGCAAACATGAGGGTATTTTTGGTGCAATTCTAGGGCACAAACTAACTGATTGGGTAATGACTCCAAAAGTATCCGGTCAAAACTATGAATACATTTATCATGACTCATCAAATGCATATTGGGAACAACTTTGCCACTCAGAATGCCCAAAATGTTGTGGTTTGACTCTCAAAATGGCAAACATGATGAGGGTATTTTTGGTGCAATTCCAGGGCACAAACAGTCTCATTTGGTAATGACTACCAAAGTTTTTGTACCAGGCCATGAATGCATATCACATGACTTACGAAATGCATGTTGGGAACAACTTTTAAATGCATATTGGGAACAACTTTGACACACACAGTACAGACAATGATGTGGTTTGTAGATACAAATGGCACACAAGACAGTATGGTATGTTAGGTGCAGCAGTCTACGAGATTCTACATGTGACTAGAGGATTGAAATACATAACCTTAGTGTGATCAAATGTTTCCCTTCTGAAAAAATTATGGCGCGGGAGGGGTGGCTGGCACAGGTACGTGCTCTACTGCTACAAATATAACAGCGCGCCCAAAACCAGACAACACACAGAAGATGTTCGGGCAAACAACATAGTACAGAACCCACGGAAAAATTCTACACACAAAACATCGTACACATACTACACGAAACACCGTACACACACACACACACACACGACACACACAACACACACAACACAAAACACCGTACACAACCCGACAAATTATTAGTACACACACAAAACCACACAAAAAGAAACACATGATTCTTGATCGACACCGTATTCAGAAAATAAAATAAAAAAATATGAATGCTATCGGAAAGACACGACGAAGCAAAAAATCCGAGGGGAAGACCCTTCGAAACAACAAAACCATCCGGCCCGGTGATCATCAAAATACAGGGGACAACAACGGTAAGAAAAGAAGAGTTAAAACAAACACCGCAATTACTAACAAAGTGTGTAACAGTAATACCACAACTATGAACGCATCAAAGGGCAACAGTAAAAAAAATGGTTCCGACAACACAATTTCTACTACTACAAACACGGAAGAACAAAACACCATCAACCAGAGTAACGAACCAGCGCTGACCATTACCAACACAACCACCACTACAGTAACGAACCAACAGAAAGAAGGAACAAAAACCAATGTGGTAGAGAAAACATCTAACGGAGAATGCTACAATTTAGAGGATGTTGCCGAACATGTCATGAAAAATATCCAATATGACAAATTGGCAGAGGAAGTGGCAAAACGCTTACGGAAACAAGAGAGGGAACCACATATAGGGGTGGGAAAGGTAGTAATGGTACCTAAACAAACGGAGGCAACCATGCAGGGAGAGGGGAGTTACAATGCCGGCGACACAAGAGAACGAGCAGTAAGTACAATTACAGACGAATATGGACTTATAATAGACAACGATATGCTTAAGGCTTTGAGTGATATGACTGAAAGAGTGGAGAAGCAGCTAAGGGATTACGTCAAAAAACATTGGTACCCCAACATGAAGTTCCCTATCAATGACAAGGTAACGGCGCTTGTAATAAATAAAGCTGTTGGAGAAAGTGCGGTTATGAAGCCACCAAATATTCCACTTGCGGCATTCTGTTCCTTTTACAGGAAACGAGTAGGGACAGTACTGACTGCATTGAGGCACAACTCACAAACATTAGCGAGAAAAAACTGGATAGGTAAATACAGGTGGGAGAATTGGTTGTTGAAATTAGGATTTTGAGAATCTATTTTTGGTCCGACAACACTAACATGCTGCCCGTTGATACTTATGATACTTCCGTACAGACGATTACAGAAAAGGTCGAGTCCCTATCACATTCCCTGGTACTGTTGCAGTTATTCAAGACACAGAATATGAAAACACAGGTATTTTAAACCCTCAATACAGAACATACAAAGACGCGGAAGATGAAGATTTTTATTATTTTGTTACAAGAATCATGTCGGCAATCAATCCGACAAATTCCAATTTCAAACAACGGAAGGAGAGGCACTTGCTGAGTGATATATTTACTATAGCAGATGAAGCATTTGCATTGGTACTAATCTACAATGAGCATCATGTATGGGTGAACCAGCAGCGGCGAAAGGGTGATGCCACGATTCCGCGACAAAAAAAAAAATTCTGCGATTCAGACAGTGGAAGCAGAAATGGATGGATGGAGGAAGGTCGCGAGTTGTTCAGTGACTTGTGCGACAAAATTGGCGAGATGCGAAAACACCCAGAAACAGGAAGGAAATTGGAAGAAATGATGAGGGACAGATTTAGGAACAAAAGTTCGACAAATTACACCAACAATAAGCAGGGCGATGCAAATATTACTAGTAGCAGCTCCACTAATTGTAGTGGACCAAAAAAGAAAAAGAAAAGAAACGTCTATATTGATCCGGCAATAACAGCATTGATGAATGAAAGTTTATCTATGGGTGAACTAATGTAGAAAATAACAGTACATACATAATACAAAACTACTACTAATCTTGAACTTAATTTTGAGAATATTAGAAATAATGGAGGATTCGTAATACGTCGCAATAGGAATAAATCAAGCATAATAGAATCTACATTTTAAAAAGGGAATATTGTAGTCAAGAAATATAATTCACAACTAGGGGAGCAGAATCGAATTGTTGTTTGGTAGATTAATATTTTGGAATTAATACTGACTCAAGATTTCTTTTTTATTCGTGAATAGAAGTAAGTGTTGTTCGTACAGAATAATAATTCGGTTCTGCTAGAGACTGAAATAAATTATTTTTATTTGAGAGTAGAGTAATGTGCATCACGCGCACAGAAATAGTGCTGAGTTTACATATACCCTTATACGATCGTCGCGAATTTCAGGGTGTCCAGAAATATTGCCGTGTTAAAATCACGCACAAAATTTGTGCGCGAGAAGTAAATTCGAACCCCGCGAAACAGTTCTCGGACGTAGGCTGGACCTGACGGGGCTAGTCCAGCATACGGTAGACCAGATTAAGCTAGTTCAGCCTAGGGTAGACCGGCATATGGTAGTCCAGACTAGGGTAGTCCAGCGCCGGTCATTCCGTTAGTCATGGTTACCGAACCTAGTACGAGGCCCATTGATGTCAGACGTGGTTATCGGAACCTATTATCAGGTCCATTTATGTTGGTCGTTGTTTTGGAACCTATTATCAGGTCCATTTCTGTCAGACGTGGTTTTCGAAACCATTCACGCCTAGACATGCCTGGACTAGTCCAGCATACGTTAATTCGTCTTTAGCTAGTAGTTTAGCCTACTACGCTACACCGGCATAGTGTAGTTCAGAATAGGAGGGTAGTCTAGCCTAGGCTAGTTCAGCTTAGGCTTGTCAAATCTAGTAGGCTAGTCCAGCCTACGCTTGTCCAGTCTGGTCCAGTCAGGTTGTCATTGATGCTGTTGTTCTTGTTCTTGTTATCGTGCCTTTGTCTGCCAGTCGTGGTTGTCAAAACCTATTGTCAGGTCTAATTATGACAGTCGTGCTAATAAGAACCTATTGTCAGGTCCAATTATGTCATTCGTGCTATTCAGAACCTATTGTCAGGTCCAATTATGTCAGTCGTGCTATTCAGAACCTATTGTCAGGTCCATATTTTGGTGTTCTTAACACACGACGGCAAAGTATGAGTGGCAATCCTATTATTTTCCTCTTTCCCTGCCGACATATTACCTACCTTAATCAAATTAAATGAATGCCGGCCCGGTCGAATCATGTCATCAACAAAACCAAACAACAACCACAGCAATGTTCCGCAGAGCATTCTATCGCAACGAAAACAAAATAGCGCATCTACCAGTGTGTCCGGTCTTGTATCAAACACAAAAGTCGTTGTTGTGAAGTGTCATACAAGAAGATTATCCAAGCATGTGTCTTCCAATAAGAAACGGAAAAATTCAACACAACATTACATGGATCCAGCCACCTTTGCAGAAGTAATAAAGATCCACAAAGAGGACATGGCACACTCGCAAAAGTATTCCAAAAACAAAGTCTCCAACCGTAAGAATAAGGAGGCCTGGAATTCGTTTTGGAAACAAGCTGCAACACCGCAATCAGCGTTCAAGATGAAGGTATTGAAGCCAAGGTTTCAATTGGATTCTGTGGAGTACCGCGAAAGAAGTAATGAGCTAAATCACGGCGACGTAAACAACGAGCTTAACCCATTCTTATATCATTTTGAAACTGGGTTCGATGTCTTATGTGCAAAAAACGGCCACTTGGTACTCACCATACTTAATGGATGCAACAATATCAACAACGTGAGAGCAAGACTAAACAGCCAAAAAGGTCATTTCGATGAGGTAGAAGGTTTGGAGACTTGGGAAGAATGCTTAAAGGATGTAACAGAGGAAGTATTGCCTTTCTCGGAGGAAGGCGACACTGGTTGCGTTGACCACGTGTGGGCTATGGGTATCATTATGGCGTATGTATTATGCGGTTATCCAGCATTGAAATCAACGGATGACATAAAGTGCTACAACAACTTGGGTATTGGACGACCAGTACAATCTGGAGAACAAGAGAGGCTCGAACTGAATGGTCATACTTTCCCACCAAAGCAATGGTTTAAACTGACGCCGGAAGCCAGAAAACACATAAAGGAATGCATACATTATCACCCAGGTAACCGTCCCTGTCTGTCAAGCATTGGGTTCAACGAGTGGTGCACAACAACTGAAGAGGCAATCATTGAAAAGTACCGTAGAATGTACAGCGAAGAAAGCGATGACGTAAAGGAACTAAAGAAAGAACCCGAGAACAACGAGATTAAAGACAATTGGAATTCATTTATGAAGAGAGCGACAAAACAATCTAAGAGTAAAAAACGAAAACTCAAACAATTTGAAAACAAACAGAAAAGGGAGAAAGAAGATGGAAACGAGAGAAGCATTGTGCAATGGCTCCATCTTTACAAAAAACGTTGGAAATCACCTGAAGATTTGGAGGAGTACAACAACTATCTCGTCCCGCATGGTGCATGGGGACGTGTGAAATAGTACTAATAAGCTTCATGGCAAAACCTAATCCTACATATGAATACACATTTTTTGTTGCTAACCAGTAAAAAACTTATTTGCATTTATTTTTTAACCGAATTGACAGTCGGACTGACCTTTGAATTGTTTTTGTCGGAACATTAGGTACTGCTGCAACATTCCTTTTATGTTTCTTTACACATTCTGCAGTATGCTCCTTTTGCTTTGATGATGTACTACACTCAACGTTCAACAAAGTTGTAGGTGATTTAGTGTCCTTCAAATTATTCCCGGGTGTGATCTTTGGTGCTCCTGTTGAATCGCCTTTTGGATTATCCTCCTCATTAAAAGTTTTCTCGTCCTTTGACACAGTGTCTACCAGATACCTATTATCCACCGTTATATCCAATGTTTCTGGAGATTGGGACTCTGTTGACATCGACTCTGGCGTGGTCGTCTTGGAACCTGTTGACATCGATTCTGTCGTAGTCATCTTTGAACCTGTTGGCTCTGTTACTGTAGGACACGTCTCGTGGGTGGGAGTCTTGGAATCTGTCAGCTCTGTTTCTATTTGATGTTCCAAATTCTGTCCACCTTCATTTTTCTGAAATGAATGAACTGGTTTCCAATTTACCAACACACCCACTTTGGTAATTCCGGACTTGGATTTCTTCGCAGAGTTAGTCGTAGATGATTTTGTTTTGTAGGACGTTGAAACTTTAGTTGCCGACTTCCCTTCAGTATCCTCCTTTGTGTGTTTTTCTGTGTTTTCGGTCCATACGTCTATCAAGTCGGAACTATCACCACCATAATCGTGTGTTAACACATCAGTAATCTTCCCCTCTACACCCTCTATACCTAGTTGGTTATACTTCTGCCTGAGTACCTTTATGAAATTTGCATACTCTTTTCGGAATTCGACAGGGCACATAGCAGAAACAAATAAACAGAATTCATTTCTGATTGCAGTTGCAGATAGAACCGCCGATGTTTCATCATGTTCTTTGTCAAGTTCGTATAAGAGTTTACTGCCATGTTGTGATATCCAGCACACGTAGAAGCAGACAAACACTCCGCAGTTGATTGAGTCTTTTTGTGTTGGAAAAGAGGAAAAACACATCTCAAGATATTGATTCTTTTGTATTACTGGATTGGTTTGGTCGGTATCGGTAGAGAAGAAATCGGATAAAAGCAGTACTTCCTTCTCCGAAGGAAACTTGCTCTTGGAAACCATGGGATCTAATTGGATAGCCGAATATTGTCCATTGGATCCACGGAACACAAGATTCACTGCCCAGTGTGATCCACCCAAATTAATAGGGATAATGAACAATCTTCTTTTGGGGGTGATGGTGAAGTCAAAATTAATTGATTTCCTATATTCTTCGTTGTCACTTGATAAATACTGGTAGAACATCGGGTAAAATATATGTACCATCGGTGATGCAGACATAGACATCATGAAGCACTAAAGCGAAATAGTGTAGTCGCTCAACCATGCAGCAGCCATATCTCCAGGTGCCGACAAATGTAAAGACCAATAATCTTCAACAAAAGATTCATAGCTATCCCACGACGTTTTTGGCACACCAGTAGCAAAAGATCTGTCGTATAGTGTTAGGTAATTTCTCGCTCTATCTTCCTTGAATATATCAACAAACATTGGCCATGACTTTCTAGCAACCTTTTCAATCACAAGCTGAGATATAGGTAGACCCAAAAACCTGGAGGAAAAACTCCGGGTTTTGTTGAGTTTGTTCGCATGTTTCTGCCTATGAAGAAAAACACCGAAGCAGTGAGCAAGTTCTCTATCAATCAAAACAGGATCCAACCCTTGGTTTTCAGAGTATTCGTCATGGCACTTATTGAAAAATGATAAAATTGCAGACAGGCCTGCTAGGTCACACTGAAAATATATCCGCATCAGTGTCCTTTCATCTGGTTGCGGAAGATATAGTTCCTCAGAGTACCCACCGGAAGAGTAACATATTGAATAACAGTTCAAACCAGTTTCAGCTGAAGAATGGTAGGCAATGTCAACATTGCTTTTCAAGGCATGACCTATCACAAGCGACATTAAAATCTTTTCAGCTTTTGGTAGTGTGATTTCAAGCCTTTGATCACCCTTGATGGAGGTACCTAACCGTAGAACGCATTTGTCAACAACCGCCAATCCTTGTTTATACTCATGAAGGTCAACATTGTTGTAAAAAGTCCGGCTATCAATTCCAAATCGTGGTTTCTCTATCTTGTCTGTTGCACTTCGGACGTATTCTGACTGAATTATAGTAACACTGAACCCATATATTTCTGTAGTTACGTCCACAAGACAATTACTGCCAAGACGTGATTCGATAAAAGAAGGTCGAATTGTTTTGGGCAAAAAGGGACCTGACCATTTATCATTCATAGATTCTTCCAAGTCTTTAAAGAAATTTTTGGTAACCTTTCCTACCATTGACATAAGACTGAAGTCCAATCCACCAACCTTGGTTCTTTCTGGTTTGGGGCGGCTCCAGTCAATCTTACAATGGTAGATAGGTATCCGTATATCAGGATTTGCTGGGTGAACAATCAGGAAAACATTCTTGTCCGTTTTCCGAATTACAAACGTAGCTTGTTTCTTATCTCGGCATTCTATTGTCAAAGCTTCTGTAACGTCGCATCGATTTGTTATCTCTCCATTAGCAGGGCTACCATTACTTTGTATGTATTGGAAATGATTGGAACTCCGAGTGAACGTTATAGGGCCTGTATCCAGTCCTGGTCGAGGCGACGGAGGAGGACTCTCAAATTCTGAACTGTATTCGGATGTGTTTGTGCTCACCTCATCTGTTTGTGGGGATGGGCGAGATCGTTCCTCCATGCGGTATAACTCAGCATAGGCAATTTCTCGTTCAATATTGTGTTTTGTGTCAATAAGTTGACGCTGTTCCCAAAAGCTTTGTTTTTCCTCCACGGATGAAAATTGACCAAGACAATCAGAACAGAAAGATGCGTCAAGTTCCTCTAGCTTGATTTTAAGTTTCCGGTCTTCTTTTTTGGTGATTGGGGGTTGGTTAAAACCACGATGGCAAATAACACAAGTAGAGGATGGGCGGTGAATCATCTTACCAGCGCATCTCCGACAGAATCCATATTCGTCGGAGCAAAATTGATCAATACGCCCATGGAAATAGGATTTGCAATCCTTATTACGGCACCTTTTTTTTACGTCGTTAGACCATATTGTTCGGTCGCCAAAATAACAGCGAGACCCACTGGCACATAGCAAAGCACCTTTTTGGCAGTTATTGAAATCGGAATTGGATGCTTTGCAGTATTGACTTATATGAACAGATGGATTCTTCAGTTTGGATCCCATGATGTCTTCTCTGACTGTAGAAGGATTATCAGTTATGATGAACTTGCCCCTTTTTACATTGGATTCTGAACAATGAACGACATCAGAAAACTTATCTTGGGACAAGGCATCACTCACTAACTCCCTGAGACAAAATTTGCTCATATTCGATCTGTAGCGGATATCGAGAACAAAAAGAAGTGCTCTCAGCTCTTTGGTTGTCACGAGGTTAGAGTCTGCGAGCAATGGTATTCGCTCCGATAGGGTTCTTGTGTCGATAAGCGGTTGGGGGTTTGTGCCTTTTTTCTTTGAGTTCCGACGGGGAAGTTTGATACTGTTCCTTTTAGTGTCAACCGTAGGACGTCTTTTGTGCTTGGGTTTGTGTGTGTCCTGCTTGTTCAAAGAGGCTGGGCCTGAGGAATTGTCTGCAAAAATATTGTGGATAGTCGTTGGAGTAATGTATTTCTCAAGTATAATAGACAGTGACAAGGACACTTGGTAGCAAACCTTATTCACCTGACTAGGTAGTTCCTCTTCAGTATTTGTAGTCAGGGAAGAGAAAGAAAGTCTTTTCATTTCATCAAATAAACATATACTGGAATCAACTTCAGGATGAAGAGTTGATAAGAGATATGTTTTACAATCCAACTTTGACCATTGACGTGTGGTTGGGTAGTTGTCCTTGTTTAGAACGTGAACAATGAGAGTCTCTGTGTACTTATTCAGTAAAAGGATATCATTCACAGTACACTTTGGATGGTAGATTGGTAATACCTTCAAACGCCTGGGATACACCGTTACTAAATTCCAAAGAAACCTCGCACCTGCAGAATCCAAATATGTGAAGACCGGAAAATAGATTATGTTGGGACAAAAGGATTTGCCCTCATCATATTCTAATACATAATTAATCTTGTAGGATGGTTTCACAATACCACAACAGATGGCGTTGTGGCAAAAGAAACGGGGTCTAACAGAATTGGGCGGAATACTCTGATGATTGAATAGATCAACAATAACATTCAGAGCGATCGGTGTCATGATACCTTGTTGGTTGTCAAGTAATCCACAAACGGTAGTTGATAATTGGGGGGCCTCTTGAATGGAAACACTTCGATGGCCAACAACAATGCTTTCCAAGACTTCCTTTATTTTGTTCTTTTCTAAACCGTAAGAATTGCCGAGTACAACTGAAATAGTGTGTATCATTTTTGCACAATCGTTTGGTTTTAGTGCAGGCTCGGGAACAACAACATTGGGTGCGGATGCGAGTGATTGGGTGGGATTGGAGTCCTGTGCATTAGTGGTCAGGACAGGCATATGGGCAGAATGCTTTCGTGGAAATATAGGAGGGGGCAAACTATCGTCTGACTCACTATCAGAAAACACAAAGCGTGATTCAGTAGGAGGTACCAGATTTAGAGACATTGGTTTAGATGGGACTGATGGCGTTTGATTACTCTTGTCAAAATCACTTCCCATTATTGCAAGAATGGCAACTTCGGTAGATTGAGACATATGGGATTCATGCGGATCCAGTAGGTATGTCTGCGTCAAATCTTCTCCTACTGGTTGGGATAACTTTGGTGACTCATTGTCAATAGAAGGAGTACAATTTTGGTGGGGTTTAATACCAACAAGCGATTTGGCGGCCATTTTGATATCATCTGTATTGGCAGATAAATTGACCGAAGCAACATCAGTCGATTCGGCACACATACGGATTTCATCTAACGTGAGCAAAGGACTAGAACCATCATGTGAAGGAACTGAACACAAATCATTAGATCTGGTACCCAATTGAACGTCATCTAACGTTGGTAGGTGCGTTGAAACTGGTGAATTAACAGAACCATACAACCTCCGTGAGAGGGTGTGGGTTCTGGGCTTGTCTGGAGGGGGACATCCATCGCCAAGATTTGACGGTGAGTTTAAATCAGGCTTTTCGGAGAATCGAAAGTCAATGTTGAAAGAAGATAAATCAACACCAAGTAGCGTCGAGGCAAATCTGTCCACGATACTGTTCAGTGAAAAAGTAAGACATTCTTGGTCCTGAAGTATAATACCACCACCATCCATAGAGTCACCAAAGTTACTTTCATCAAAGAAGAATCGGTCGTATTCGTTGAGCGAAATTCTGTCGCGCGATCCATTTGACCAACTAATGGAGTTGGTCTGGAGGGAGAAGGGTTGGAGGTCAAATGGAAAAGAATCTGGATTTGGGGAGTAACGGAGTTCTTGGCCTGAAATGCTGACATGATAAATGATGAAATCACCAGGCTTAATATCCGATAGTGGACAAAAGTTAGATGTTGCTCGGTTCGTTAATCCAGTCTGATTGGGGTTGATATTTGTTAGCTTGTCCAATGTTTTGATACCAGACCTGTCCAGATTACCGTCAACCGTGTTTTGATGATGGATATGTTCCTGGTCAATTGTAGTCTGTTTCTTGAGATGATAAGGACGATTGATTTGAGCACCGGAAGTATAAGCCGAGGCTCTCCTATTCCGAGGACGACGACTGGAGTTACGGAAAGTTGTTAACTCTCCTTTGGAAGTTATACGTTTTCCTTTTGAATTGGTGGAATCCGAATAGCGAGGTGCAGGCAGCATGTGTATCGGGCAATAAAGGTTCTGTGTGTCAATTGTTGTTGGCAAATGCAATTCCAATAACGTAGAAGTGGAAGTGAATGGATCAGACTGCGTAAGGGGCGGAATAGCCTCGTTGATGAGCTGACCTGAACATAGGGACAAACAGGACTTGTGGTAAACCAAACCTTCCACCAACCCAGGTACGGGAATAGTCAAAGGTAAAGGCCAATATGGATGTCTTTTGGCAAAGTCAAAAATGATGGGAAAACATGCGCAAATAGAAGACCTCATCTGCGTGAATTCAACATGTCGACTGCAGGAAGTAGTGAAGTTAAGAATATTGCGGGCGGCCATAATATCTTGCTCAAACTCATGCTGGTTTCTATCCGGATATTTGTAATTCGAACAATGATTCCATTTGAAAACAATTCGATGGGTTGTTGAGTCATCTTCACGCTTCAAAACAACAGAAACACCATCTACTCCGTAATGATTTTCAACAAACGAAGGTTGGGCTTCAGGAACATATGTAACCACATCGGCTTCTTTGCTGTTGAAATGATTTATCATTTGTCCAATGGAAGATAAAGTAGATGATTGTTGAGTAGATTTAGCGGCACATTCAATACCAACCTTCGACATAAGCTTGGAAACAGAATCATTATACAGAGAAGCAAAGGCGACATTGGTCCAGTGAGGAGGTTTTCTACGTTTGCTGGAGGCTAGGAGTTGGCCAGCAACAGTTTCGGCTAAATTGGTGCGTTTGAAACCCATGCGGAGCAATCTTTTACTTGGATCCAATGGAGAAAGTTTCCGGTAACGGAATTTGAGAGCGAAATCTTTTGCAATCAAAGATGCGGCGTTGATCATTGATTGTTCAACATGGGAATTGGATTGGAAAAGATAATGAAGCTCTTTTAAGAAAAAGAATTGCCCGGCAACAATACGGGAATTGGCTTGGTGTATATTTTCGTCAAAGCCCTCACTGTTGGCAAAAACAGTCCAAAGCTTTGGATCATACTTCAAAAGGTACAAAATGACATCGGCACAATGCTAAGTAAGAAGATTGTTGTTGAGATCGAGTAGGGCGGAATATAAACTGATAGGATTTTGGAAGAAGGAATCGCTGGATGTTGAATCGGACAAAGCAAGCATGTATCGAGTAATCGTTTGTTGAGAGGAAGCAACCCAAGTGTTGTAGGATTCAACCCCTTCACTACCACCGGGTTTGTAGTTAGTAAATAAACGGTCGTGTTTGGATCTAACAGATCTTGTGAGATGCTGGAGACACAAGGACACCAAAAAGGAGATTCCAAATTGATGAAAAAAGGCTTTGAATGTAGCTACTAATGGACCTTGGTCGGTGAAAAATGTATACAAGTCAACGGGGGTGCCATGTTTCCAACAACCACACTGTATAACCCAAGATAATTCAGAAGTCTTTTCCGCAGGAATGATAGCCCACGCAAGAGGTATTGTGTCGCCGTAACTAGTCTTGGTTACAAGAACAAAACATACACCATCATAATTATGTTCTTTGTAATGGAAGCAATCACCGACAAACACTGGAGTAGTTAATTTCCCGAAATATTTCCCAGAAGCAATTGGGGTAGCAACAAAACATCTATAAAACCGATTTTCAGTGTCAGTCTGAAGAATAACAGTGGCTTCAGGATTCTTTAAGGCAAATGCCTGCATCCAGGTTGAGTGGGTGCATGATTGTTGATTGGGTAAAGATTTGAGCATGTATTCAAAACACGCATTTCGAGATCGACGTAGCATCTTTTGAACCTGCCTCGGCTTGGAAGTGGAAGTGAGACCAGATACTAGAAACCAATTATACAGAATTTTTCGGGAAGTGTCATTGGGAGATGGGCTATTCATCATACATTCGGACATAAATTGCTGGAATGGAGGGAAATGAGCTAAATAAATTTGTTCCTTTATCAAGGGTAACGTATGATGGAGACAACAATGTTGATCGAAAGTTGGGAAAAGAGTTTCGTCCAACCACCAAAAAGTAGTATCGGAATCCGTCCAGTTCTTCCGAGTCTGGAAAGGTGCATCATGACTTGAACAGACGACTCTGATCTCAAGATCGCAACACACGCACTTAAAAGAACGATTGGTACGGTGGGAGCGGTAGTTTGTTCTATGAAAGGTGGTGATCTTAAATCCCCACCGATTGAAGCAGTATGCTCCGAGTGAGTCGAGCAAATTGTCTGTGGAGGAGGAAAAAACCGGAGGCCGATTGCGGAATTGCTGTAATGACATGGGCGACCATGACTTAATGGGTTTATGATCGGAAGTCGACAAATTGATCATCGGAAACTTTGCTCATTGCAGAAAAGGATACGTCGGGAAATAGAATGAGTAATAACCGGTGTACCATGAATGAATGATAGGATGTGAATCGGGGAAAAAGTGCGGTACAAAGTACAGAAAAATAACGGACCAATGATGAAAGGGGGGGGGGGGGGGGGTGAGAAATATAGACTAAAAAAAATTACCAGCTAAAACAGACATTTGACCGAAATTAATGATAGCGATAAAACGTTACAAAAATAAAATACATGGGTGGAACAAATATAAGCCAGAAAAAATTACGGATAGGATTGCGTGGGAAAGGAGAAAGGGGAACCTATCACCAGGCTCAAAGGTGAGGATACTACTTTTTTAAGCCGACACTGAGGTCCAGCAGAACATAAACAGCAGGTAAAATACCTGCGGTCAGGCCCAGTAGCAATAATCGCCAAATTTTTGACAGGGGCCGAGGCTGACGCAAATTTTAAAAACCTATTTTCAGGCTCTTGCCCCCTGGTGATAGGTTCCCTTGCCTACCTTCCTATGCACTCATCTCCATCATTATTTTGGGCGTATAATTGTTCCACCCATGTATTTTATTCTTGTAACGTTTTTATCACTTTCATTATTTTGGGTCAGATCTCGTTTTAATTTGGTAATTTTTCTTCGTACATTTTTTTCTCTCTCTCACACACACCACACACACACACAGCACCCTCCCCCGATCCTGATTGGCTTGTTATTACTTAACTTTGTACTTCTTTCCCGATTCACATCCTATTGCGTTCATCGCTTATTCTTTTATTTCCCGACGTTGTCTATTTTGGAATGAGCAAAGTTTCTGATGATCAATTTGTCCAGCACTTCAGACCATAAACCCGTTAAGTCATGGTCACCCATGTCATTACAGCAATTCCGCAATCGGCCTCCTGTTTTTTCCTCCTCCATGGACAATTTGTTGGACTCTCTAAGTGCATATTGCTTCAATTGGTGGGGATTTAGGATTACTACATTTCAAAGAACAAAATACCGCTCCTCCCACTGTTGCAATTGTTGTTTTAAGTGTGTGTGTTGGGATCTCGAGATCAGAGTTGTTTGTTTAAGCCATGATGCACCTTTCCAAACTCAGAAAAAATGGGCCGATTCGGAATCTATATTTTGGTGGCTGGACGAAACTTAATTCCCAATGTTTGATCAGCATTGTCTTCTCCATCAGACTTTACCTCCCATAAAGGAACAAATTTTTAACTCATTTCCTCCATTCCACCAATTTATGGCAGAATGTATGCTAAAGAGCCCATCTCCCAATGACACTTCCCAAAAAATATGTACTCTTGGTTTCTAGTATCTGGTCTCAGCTCCACTTCCAAACCGAGGCAGGCTAAAAAGATGCTAAGGCAATCTCAAATTGTCTGTTTCAAATACATGCTCAAAAATTTACCCAATGAACAATCATGCGCCCACTCAACATGGATGCAGGTTTTGCCTTCAAGAATCCTGAAGCCTCCTTTATTCTTCAGACCTACACTGAAAATTGGTTCTTTAGATGTTTTGTTGGTACCCCAATTGCTTCCTCAAAATATTTTGGGAAATTAACTACTCCCATTTTTGTTGGTGATTGCTTCCATTACAAAGAACATTATTATGATGGTGTATGTTTTGTTCTTGTAACCAAGACCAGTTACAGCGACACAATACTGAAGCGCAAAGATGACTTGACAACCCATTGAATTGTTTTCAAATGGAATCATTGTTCCAATTGCAAATACCCTGATAGAAACAGGCATGAGTTTGAGCAAGATATTATTTCTGCCTGTGATCACCTTTGTTTCAACACTTCCTGCAGCAGACATGTTGAATTCACTCAGATGAGGTCTTCTATTTGCGCTTGTTTTCCCATCATATTTGACCTTGCCAAAAAAACACCCAATGCAGATGATATCCATAGGGCCGCCAAATCCCTTGTTGGTATTAAACCCGACAAAGATTGTACGCCTTCCATTGACCAGGCTAGATCAAATTTTTCCCAACCAGTAGGAACAAATCTCACTCAGACATCCCTACTGGATTTGCATGGATCCAATCTCTCTAAATCTACCGCTGAAGCTCTGATTGAAATAATGGGAGGTAATTCAGATGATAGTAAGCCACCCTCAAGAATCCCATCCAAACCACCGGTACCAAATCTGGTACCTCATCCTGAATCACCGTTGGATAGTAAGGATAGCGATTCTGATGATAGTTTGCCGCCCCTTAGATTTCCACCCAAACCACCAGAACAAATTCAATATCAGCCCACTAAGGTACCTGTCTCCTGTACTTTCCAATCACCCGCCTCCGCACCCAATCTTGTTGCGCCTGAGCCTGCAATAAGTCAATCTGCTTCTATCTCCATGATACAGAGTATTGAACTTTTACGTGCTAAATCTTACGACTTAGAAAAGACTGAAACGAAGCAAGTTTTGGAAAACATTGTCGCTGACGATCGGCTTGTTTCCAAACAAGAGGCACCCTACTTATCAAATGCTGTTCATGCTTTATTCAATAACCACCAAGGTCTAATTACACCTACTGCTCTGAATGTTATTGTTGATCTATTCAATCATCAGAGTATTTCATTGGGTCATCTTATACCCCGTTTCTTTTCACACAACGCTCTGTTTTCTGGTGTCGTGAGACCACTCTACGAGATTGATTATGTGTTTGATTATGACGGCAAATCATTTTGTCCAAACCTAATCTATTTCCCGGTCTTCGCATATTCAGATAGTTCTTGTACGAGGTTTCTGTGGAATTTAATAACAATGTATCCAAGGAGCCGCAACACAGTACCAATCTACCATCCAAAGTGTACTGAGAACGATATCAAGTTACTGAATAATTTCTCACGCGTCTCATTATTCATGTTCTCAAATCAACAACCACCCATCCATGGACAAAGTCGGATAGTAAAACATATAACTTATCAATTCTGTATCCAGAACTTGACTCAAGTCTATGTGTGTTAGACTCTCCTTCTCCTCTATGATTTGCAATCCTAAAGAGGAGATCCCTCCTTTGAAGGTTTGCCACCAAGTGTCCTTGTCACTGTCTATTATACTTGAAAAATACATTACTCCATTGAGTATCCATGAGCTTATTGATGACAATTCCACGGGCACAACCTCTCCAAACATAATGACCAAACATACTAGGAATACAAACAAGCCTAACACACACACACAAAAACAAAAGGTGTCGTATGGTCGACAATAAAAGAAATAGTACAAAATTACCCGTATGCAACCGGAAGAAAAAAGTCAAAAAAACCGAACCAATGATTGACACAAGAACCCTATCAGAACAAATACCCTTGCTTGAGAGCACTACTTTTTGTTCTAGATATCCAGTGCAAATCGACCATGAACAAGTTTTGTCTGAGGGAGTTACTGAGTGATACCTTGTCCCAAAAGTGGTTTTCCGAGGTTGTTCATTGGTCAGAATCTAACATCACATGTGGAAAGTTTAAAATATCCTATAATGCTTCCTATGTCAGAGAAGAAGCCATCCTTGGATTGAAACTTAAGAATCCATCTGACTATATTGACCTATACTGCAAAGCTGCAAATTCAGATTTCAATAACCGCAATTCAGGTGCACTGCTACGTGCTAGTGGGTCTCACTGCTATTTTGGCAATTGGACTATTTGATTGAAGGATGTAAAAAGAAAGCGCTGCAACAAGGATTGCAAAACCTATTACCATGGGATAATTGGTCAATTTTGCTCCAGCGAATTTGGATTTTGCAAAATGTGTGCAGATAAGATCAATCGCCATCCTTCATCACTATGTGTACTTTGTTATCAGTTCATTACCAAATCACCAACAACCGATAAAGAAGGTCTTAGAGAAAAAACCGAGCAGGAGGCCAATTGTCTCGGTCAATTTTTACCTTTGGAGAAAAAAGGGTTTTGGGAAGAGTGTGCACATACAAACATTAAACGCCAAATTGAACAAGACAATGCATATGCTGAGTTATACCGCCTGGAGAAAGAATCTAGCACACCCAAGAAAATAGGACATGGGGTCAACAAAAGATCCAATTCCAATACAGATTCAGACAAGGGTGCAAACAATTGGGAGAGCCCTCCTCCCTCACCTGAGCCAGGGATGAATCTACCACCACCAAAGTACACTCAAAGTTACAATCATCTGCAATACGTAAATAGAAAGGGGGAGCCTTGTAATGGAAAGATAACAAATTAATGCGACATTACAGAAGCTTTGACAATAGAATGCAAAGATAACAACAAAGCACTATTTGTAATTTGGAAAAAGGACAAAAGTGTTTTGATGATCCTTCACCCAGTAGAACCAGAAACATGGATACCAATCTGCAACTGTATTTTTGACTGGAAACCACCCAAACCAGAATGAATCAAGGCTAGTAAATTAGACTTCAGTCTTATGTCAATGGTGGGTAAGGTTTCCAAAAATTGCTTTCAAGACCTGGAGGAATCTATGAATGATAAATGGTCGGGTCCTTTTTTGACTAGTACAATTTGACCTTCTTTTATCAAATCACATCTCTGCAGTAAGTCTCATGTATACATAAGTACGGCAATATATGGGTTCAGTGTTACTATAATGCAGTTAGAATACATCCGAAGTGCAACCAGCAGTATACAGAAACTGAGATTCAAAATTGATAGTCGGCCTTTTTACAACAAGGTTGACCTTTATGAGTATAAACAAGGATTGGCAGTTGTTGACAAATTTATTCTTAGGCTTGGTACTTGCATCAATGGTAATCGCAGGCTTGATATCCAACTACCCAAACCAGGAAAGATCCTAATATCCCTGGTGTTCAGTCATGCATCAGAAAGTAATGTTGACATCGCTGAACATGCTTCTCCTGAAACTGGTTTGAGCTGTTATTCAATATGCTATTCTTCCGGTGGGTACTTGGAGGAAGTATCTCTTTCCCAACCAGACAAAAGTACACTGATGTGTCTTTACTTTCAGTGTAACCAAGCAGGCCTGTCGGAAATTTTATCATTTTTCAATAAGTGTCAAGAGAAAGGCAATGAAGACTTACACTTGCAACACGTATTGGTCAGTAGCAAAATTGCTCACTGCTTCAGCGTCTTTCTTCTTCATAGACAGAAACATGCAAACAACTTAAACAAAAACTGGAGTTTTCTGTCAAGGTTTTTGGGTCTACCTATTTCTCAGTTCTTGATCAAAAAGGTTGCCAAAAAGTTGTGGCCAATGTTTGTTGATATATTCAAGGAAGGTACTGCAAAAAATTACCAAACACTATATGAGAGATTTTGTGCTTGTGGATTGCCTAAAACGTCATGGGATAGCTATGAAACTTTTGTTGATGACTATCGGACTTTAGATTTTTCTGACCCTGGAGATATGCAAGATGCATGGTTGAGCGGCTACACTATTTCTCTTTGGTGCTTGATGATGTCTATGTTGGCCTCACAGATGGTACATATATTCTGTTCTATGTTCTACAAGTATTTATCCAGTGACAAGGAAGAATATAGGAAATCAATTAATTTTGACTTCAACATGACTTCAAAAATAAGATTGTACATTATTCCTGTTAATTTGGGCGGATCACACTGGGCAGTGAATCTGCTGGTGTTCCATGCATCCAATGGAAGTTATTTCGCTATCCAATTAGATCCCATGATTCCCAAGAGCAAGTTTCCATCTGAGAAGGACTCGCTGCTTTTAGCTAATTTCTTATATAACAATGCCGACAAAAAGAATCCAAAAATATGCAAGAATTGATTTCTTGAGAGGTGTTTTTCTTCTTTTCCAATCCAAAAAGACTCAATCAACTATGGAGTATTTGTCTGCTTCTACGTGTGCTGCATATCTCAACAAGCAGTAAACTCGTAAACAAGCTAGACAAAGAACATGATGAAACATCAGCAGAGATTTCTGCAAAGGCAATCAAAAATGAATTCTGTTCATTTGTTTCTGTTCTGTGCCTGGTCAAATTTTGAAAGGAGTATGCCACATTCATCAAGGTAGTAAGGCAAAAATATAAATATAACCAGTTAGGTATAGAGGGGGTAGATGGGAAGATCTCCGATGTTTTAACAAAGGATTATGAGGGGATAATTCCAAGTTGTTAGGTGTATGGTGCAATGAGAAGGAAAAACAAAAAATGGAGGACAATGCATTGAAGTTGGAAAATAAAATTTCAAAGTCCTTTAAAACAAAATTATCTACAACATACTCTGTACAGGAATGAAAGTCCAAAAGTTTGAAAGTGGGCGTGTTGGTGAAGGAGAAGCCAGTGGATTCATTTCACACCAATAAAGGGGAATGGAAGTTTGAATGTCCTACCAAAAGAGATCCAACAGGGTCAAAGATGACTACCCCAGAGGCAATATTACCGGAGACTAAATCTCCTGAAACTTTGGATAATAAAGGGGATAGTAGGTCGTCGGTGGAAAAGGTGGCAAACAAGTCTACAACAGAGACAATATTACCAGAGACTAAATCTCCCAAAACTTCAGATAATAGAGGGAATAGTAGGTCATCAGCAGAAAAGGTGACAAACCATGAGAAAGATTTTACTGAGGAGAAAAATCCAAAAGGCAAGTCAATGGGCACACGGAAGACCACACCGGAAACTAAATTGAAGGAGACTAAATCACCCAAAACTTTGGTGAATCCTGGGTATAGTATGTCATTGATGGAAAAGGGGCCATCTACAGAATATCTAGAGGAGGTCAGTACATTACATTACAAGAAAGAAGGAAAAACAAAACCAATTCTGAACGAATACTCTTTCAATAAATGTAAAAGGAAAAGTGAAGCAGTACAAAATGATTGGAAAGAATCACTTCAAAGGTCAAGTAGGTCAAAAAATAAATGAAAACAAGTATTTGTCCCAGATAACAATCAAATATGTGATAGCATCAATTTAATTAGAGCTTTTTCAACAATCCGATTAGTGGTACATTATCATATTCATCGTCGTATTCTGGATCATTGTTGTGACTGTTCGTTGAGGACTCTTTTCCAACCCACCTGTATTGTTGGAATTCACATTTACTTTGGCTATTTGAGACTCCCTCCAAAACTGACCACCAATCCTTCCTTCCTGTTCTCAAGTTGCCCAGCTTGTTTCCAAAACAAATTTCAGGTCTCAGTATTATTACGGTTCAAGACATTGTTTTTTGATTTTTTTCAAAAGTATGCCATGTCTTCTTTGTGGATCTTGATTACTTCTGCAAATGATGCAGGATCCATGTAATGTCATGCTGAATTATTTTGTTTCTTATTAGATGACACATGCTTGCTTAAGCTTCTTGTATGACACTTAACAAAAGCTACTTTTGTGTTTGAGACAAGACCAGTCCCACTGTTAGCTGTGATATTTTGGTGTTGTTGCAATATAATGCTCCACGGAAGATTGCTGATGTCGGTGGTTTTGGATGACATGATTAATCCCAATATGTGCGTCAAGAGAAAGAATCCAATAATGATTGTTGTGTCGAAGAAAATTTATCCGACGATGTTTGTTATGACCATGCTATCCCTGCGTATTGTTGCATACTACGTGATACTACATTACCTATAATGACTAGCCCGACTGACAAAAATGGACCTGAGAATAGGTTCCAAAAAACACAGATGACAAAAATGGATCTGACAATAGGTTCGAAATAGCACGACTGACAGAAATGGATCTGACCATAGGTTCCAAATAGATGATGTATTAACAGATGATGTATTAACCGCAAAAAAATTGGGGGGGGGGGGGGGGGGGGGGGGGGGGGGTTCAAATTATGATGATTGGACCTGACAATAGGTTCCAAATAGCACGACTGACAGAAATGGACCTGACAATTGTTGTCGGCAAACAAATACGGACTTTGTCGGCATCAAATTCGATTGGAAAAGCCGATAACAAACGAAACAACGACCGAGGTGCGGAATACGAGATACGAATATTCCGCCGATCGAGGCTTAGAATCAAACGCACCTCCACTACTTGAAAATCCCTAAGTGGTAAAAACAATATCACTTAGGACTACAAACAAAGGGGGTTAATCGGTTAGAAACAAGACATATCCAAAGACATGATCAATAAGTGAACACTTGGAACGCTGAAGTAAATTCAGAAGAATATACTTGATATCCCGTGGGGAAATTACTGATTGCAATCAAGTAAATCAATACCGATTCCGAATGGGCCTCATCTATCTCAAATTAAAGAAAGTGTGTTGTAACAAACAAAATGCAATCGTCCTTTTGATCAATTGATTTAGTGAGTAAGGGTAATCATCTTAGAATCGGTAATCGCCGATCATCTCTGATTGACAGGTTAATTGCTTGTCGTATCGTGTAATTTCTAGCATTCAAAACACACGTAATTAAGACACAAAACATACGCAAACCATCTTCGATCGGTCTTTTGTTTTACCGTATTATTCACCGTGATATTCTCATTGGAATATCACATGTATTGTACCTTATCATGTAGAATTAGTGCTTTGCAGGGGCCCTGTGGAGTTGTTGCGTACGTAGTTATTGTATGTATTGTAATTATGTGTCAGTAAAGTTATGGTAAGAAGTTCTACGACCAAAATATAACTCAGTCATCAACCCAAAAACCCACTAAGTTTGAGCACTGTGCAAATCCTGCAAGTCCACGACCAAAATAAAACTCAGTCATCAACCCTAAAACCCACCCGATTGTCGCACAGTGCAAATCTTTCCAGTCCCTAACCAAAATATAACGCAGTCATCAACCCAAAAACCCACCAAATTTGAACACAGTGCAAATCCTGCCAATCCCTGACTAAAATATAACTCAGTCATAAACCCAAAAACCCACAAGATTTGAACACAGTGCAAATCTTTCCAGTCCCCGACCAAAATATAACTCAGTCATCAACCCAAAAACCCACCTTTTTTTTCGACAAGTGCAAATCCTGCCAGTCCCCGAACAAAATATAACGCAGTCATCAACCCAAAAACCCACCAGATTTTAGCACAGTGCAAATCCTGCCAATTCCCAACTAAAATATAAGTCAGTCATCAAACCAAAAACCAACCAGATTTGAACACAGTGCAAATTTTTTCAGTCCCGAACCAAAATATAACTAAATCGTCAACCCGAAAACCCACAAGATTTGAACACAGTGCAAAAATTTCCAGTCCCTAACCAAAATATAACTCAGTCATCAACCCAAAAACCCACCTTTTTTTAGACAAAATCCTGCCAATTCCCGATTAAAATATAACTCAGTCATAAACCCAAAAACCCACTAGATTTTAGCACAGTGCAAATCCTGCCAGTCCCCGACTAAAATATAACTCAGTCATTAACCCAAAAACCAACCAGATTTTAGCACAGTGCAAATCCTGCCAATCCCCGACTAAAATATAACTCAGTCATCAACCCAAAAACCAACCAGATTTGAACACAGTGCAAATCTTTCAGTCCCTAACCAAAATATCGTCAACCCTAAAACTCACTAGATTTGAACACAGTGCAAATCTCTCCAGCCCCTAACCAAAATATAACTCAGTCATCAATTCAAAAACTAACCTGATTTTAGCACAGTGCAAATCCTGCCAAATCACGACTAAAATATAACTCAGTCATCAACCCAAAAACCCACCAGACTTTAGCACTGTGCAAATCCTGCCAGTCCCCGACCAAAATATAACGCAGTCATCAACCCAAAAACCCACCAAATTTGAACACAGTGCAAATCCTGCCAATCCCTGACTAAAATATAACTCAGTCATCAACCCAAAAACCCACTAGATTTGAACACAGTGCAAATCTTTTCAGTCCCGAATCAAAATATAACTCAGTCATCAAATCAAAAACCAACCAGATTTAAGGACAGTGAAAATCCTGCCAATTCCCGACTAAAATATAACTCAGTCATCAACCCAAAAACCAACCAGATTTGAACACAGTGCAAATCCTGCCAGTCCCCGACCAAAATAAAACGAAGACATCAACCCAAAAACCAACCAGATTTTAGCACAGTGCAAATCCTGCCAATCCCCGACTAAAATATAACTCAGTCATCAACCCAAAAACCAACCAGATTTGAACACAGTGCAAATTTTTTCAGTCCCGAACCAAAATATAATTAAATTGTCAACCCTAAAACCCACCAGATTTAGACACAGTGCAAATCTCTCCAGTCCCTAACCAAAATATAACTCAGTCATCAATTCAAAAACCAACCAGATTTTAGCACAGTGCAAATCCTGCCATTTCCCAACTAAAATATCACTCAGTCAATAACCCAAAATCCCACCAGATTTTAGCACTGTGCAAATCCTGCCAGTCCCCGACCAAAATATAACGCAGTCATCAACCCAAAAACCAACCAAATTTTAGCACAGTGCAAATCCTGCCAATTCCCAACTAAAATATAACTCAGTCATCAACCCAAAAACCAACCAGATTTGAACACAGTGCAAATCTTTTCAGTCTCAAACCAAAATATAACTAAGTCATCAAGCCTAAAACCCACAAGATTTGAACACAGTGCAAATCTTTCCAGTCCCTAACCAAAATATAACTCAGTCATCAATTCAAAAGCCAACCAGATTTTAGCACAGTGCAAATCCTGCCAATTCCCGACTAAAATATAACTCAGTCAATAACCCAAAAACCCACCAGATTTTAGCACTGTGCAAATCCTGCCAGTCCCCGACCAAAATATAACGCAGTCATCAACCCAAAAACCAACCAAATTTTAGCACAGTGCAAATCCTGCCAATTCCCAACTAAAATATAACTCAGTCATCAACCCAAAAACCAACCAGATTTGAACACAGTGCAAATCTTTTCAGTCTCAAACCAAAATATAACTAAGTCATCAAGCCTAAAACCCACAAGATTTGAACACAGTGCAAATCTTTCCAGTCGCTAACCAAAATATAACCCAGTCATCAACCCAAAACCCACCTTTTTTTTAGACAAGTGCAAATCCTGCCAATTCCCGATTAAAATATAACTCAGTCATCAACCCAAAAACCCACTAGATTTTATCTCAGTGCAAATCCTGTCAATCACCGACTAAAATATAACTCAGTCATCAACCCAAAAACCAACCCGATTTGAACACAGTGCAAATCTTTTCAGTCCCTAACCAAAATATAATTAAAGCTTCAACCATAAAACCCACCAGATTTAGACACAGTGCAAATCTTTCCAGTCCCTAACCAAAATATAACTCAGTCAATAACACAAAAACCCACCAGATTTTAGCATTGTTCAAATCCTGCCAATTCCCGACTAAAATATAACTCAGTCATCAATCCAAAAACTCACCAGATTTTAGCACAGTGCAAATCCTGCCAATTCCCGACTAAAATATAACTCAGTCATCAACCCAAAAACCAACCCGATTTGAAAACAGTGCAAATCTTTTCAGTCCCTAACCAAAATATAACTCAGTCATCAATTCAAAAACCAACCAGATTTAAGCACAGTGCAAATCCTGCCATTTCCCGACTAAAATATAACTCAGTCAATAACCCAAAAACCAACCAGATTTTAGCACAGTGCAAATCCTGCCAGTCTCCGACTAAAATATAACGCAGTCATCAACCCAAAAACCAACCAGATTTTAGCACAGTGCAAATCCTGCCAATTCCCGACTAAAATATAACTCAGTCATCAACCCAAAAACCCACCAGATTTTTGAAAAGAATTCACCGTGTAAAGGCGTATTCATACGTCTTTAGCGGGCATATCGTACAAAAAGTCATAAAGAAGGCAATAACCTTATTCGTAAGGTTATTAACCTGATGAGTGAATAATCGTCGGTGCTTTTATGTGGATTTCCTCTTAGCGGGAATTTTCCCAACAGCTCACTCTTCGAAGAATTAACAACTCTAAAACACTATCATGCCCTAAAATCTACGTACAACCTAGTACTAATTCTACGTAATAAGGTACAAGCAATGTGATATTCCAATGAGAATATCACGCTAATTATACGGTAAAAAGACCGATCGAAGATGGTTTTGCATGTGTTTTGCGTCTTATTTACGTGTGCTTTGTATGCTAAGAATTACACGGTAATATGCCGTAAAACCGACGCGACGATACGATGGGTAATTAACCTGTCGACAACGACAAGGCCGAATGAACTGTAACAACAATATTCTACTCACTAAATCGATCGACCGTAAGGAAGATCGCGTTTTGTTTTATTACTGTTATGACACACTTTTTCTAGTTTATCGGACCCACAGCATCTACGGGCTGTGGCCAGCATCCTACAATGCTGAGGACCGAATAGCGTTTCCATCGAAACGCAGTTGAGCTCGAAGACTAATCCGGAATAGCCTGATCAGCTACCGGCATCAACCCTCAAGGATGTAAAAGAGGCAGTTGCCTGTGGAGCCCTGGAATAGACCAACACCAGGGCGGTCTCCCTGAAAGAAGAGACCAAAGAACCGGACCAAGGTGGTGGCTCCACCGGGTTTCGGGATCCAGCAAAACAAGCAAGGGAAAAGAAGCTGGACGGCTCAGTCGAAAGGGCCGCCCAGGTTGGCATCAGTTGAAAGGAATCAATATCCAATCCGAGAACACTGATCTTTCACTGAAAACAAGAACGATGTGAGCCAGAAGATTGAGCCTGAAGTATTCCGTGGTGGAACAGATTGCGAAGAACATCTGCTTGCAAGAAGGAGCAGATTGCAAAGAGCATCTGCCCGCGAGAGATATGAAAACACCAAATCGCGAAAGATCGAAAGATCCAATACGAAAAAGAGAACACCAAATTCTCAGGAAACAATCTTTCAAATTCACCACAGAAATACAGAATGAGCAAAATCCCGAGAAAGGATAGGAAAGCTCACAATCTTGATTTGCAACAAAAGCAAAAGCTCACACACAAGTATAACCAAACCGGAACGGAAATTCGATCCGGATAAATACGAAACAGATAAACAAATCACACTCAGCACTCGACCATCTCACATCCAACCCCGATTACCTTCTCTCTCCACATACCACCTCCGACTCACACTGAATACCAAAACGAATATTCCGAAACGAATATTTCGAACCTTCCCCACGAATCGACCATCCATACTCCATCAAATAATTCGAAACTCCGCTTGAAATATCGCACTCCACCATGGTACGAACCAGAGCACACGAAAATAGTGATATAGAAGAAACAAAAATGGAGGTGGATCAAGAACCGAATGGTCCTGATGGAGACGAGGACGAGGATTCCGAAAAGTATCCAGATAGTGAAGAGGAGTTCGATGCAAGGATCATGAGAGTAATGGAAAAGGCAATGACTGATCCAGAAACAAACTCAACTTGGAAAAGAGTCATCGACAAGGAAGTAAAGAGAAGGATCAGAAGGATACAGGATGCGGTGGAGCAACACAGAAATCCAAATGACGTCAACCAGGGCGATAGTGATAGCGATAACAGCAATGAAGATGAGAGCCAACTAGACGCATCCCAACCAAAAATAAAAATCAGGGGATTCAACAGTGGAAGATTTCTGAATCCAGAACAGCTTGCCTTTAGAAGCAGCTTGATGGATTTTGGTATCAACTATGAATCAGCTGAAGAAATCATGAGGGGAGGGATGTCTAATATCCGCGAAATTACAGACCTCAACAAGGAAAGCATCAAATCATTCATGCACGGATTGAAATCTATCAGTCCGGAATGTCCTAACCCGAAAAGTATCCACTATGGTAACAGGCTATCATCGAGGCTTCTCACATGGGCAAGTTGGGCTTGATACCAACCACTGATAGGAGTTGAGCCAAGGGCTATCGACTGGAACGCAAACCCAAACAACCTGGAACTGCAGCAATTCAGAATCAAGATGATGGAATCAAGTGTGAAATCACAGGAAAAAGCAACTCCACCCGAGCTGAAGGATCTCACAAAATTCAGGGAATGGGAGGAAGGCTTCCGACAAAACCTGAGATACAGATTCAACTCTGAGGGATTTCCAATCTTGTATGTCATAAGACCCCAAGAAAAGGAAGAAGTTACTGATGAAGCCAGGGCTGGAACAGTCGGGCAAAGTACAACAGATACTTATCCAACTTGGAGTGATTACAATGAAAGATGTGGCGTCCTGTCAGGTCCCCAGTATGATGAGGACAACAATGTCGTCTGGAGGCTGCTTTGTGATGCAACAAGAAAGGGTCCTGGTTGGGAATATGTGGCACATTTCCAAAACACCGCGCTGAACTCAGGAAATGCAAGAAACGCTTTCATTTCATTGATGCAACATGCTTATACTGATACCAATATCACTATGGTTCTGAATAAGACATATCAGGAAATGAAAGATTCACACTACACTGGAGATTCTAAGAATTATGACTGGAACAAGCACAAACGGAACTGGACTGCTTTTCATGGTACAATTCTGAGATTTGAAAAGAATCATAATGAAAGAAGATTTGTCTGGGATTTTATCAATTCAATCAGCGATGAGCGACTTGATGCTGCTAAAGCTGATGCAATTGACGAGAGCAAAGATTACCGGGACAATTTCAATGAATGCTTGATTCTATTCACCAATTGTCTTGGATTGAAAAAGCTTGCAACCGGGAAGCATAAAAGAGGTTCCAGAAGTTTGTATTCTATGGGCACTTCCAGCAACAAAAAGCAAAAGACAACTGGAACTTTTACAGGAAAAGTTGAGTGCAAGCCTTATCCGACAAGTATTTATAAAACAATGTCAAAAGAACAGCGCCAGGAGCTTTACCAGATGAGACAGGCTAAGAAGAAAAGAAATCTCAAGGCTGCTGAGACCAAAAAGAAAGAAACTGAAAATGAAGGCGCGGGTGACAGTTTTGGCTCAAAATCTAAGAAATGACATAATAACCGGACACTAGAAAACAAATGTTTAAAAATGGTGAGCCGGTCATTATACAAGATGAATGTTCCTGTAGATTTTGATGATGGGGAAAATGAAGAAGGATATTGTGAGTTAGACTCACATGCAGATACTACCGCAGCAGGAAGCAATATGGTATTGCTGAATCCTGATCAAATCACAACACACGTTGATGTTGCACCTTTTTCTGAAGAATACAAGCCCATCAAGAAAATCCTGATTGGAAGCTGTGCTACTGCATGGACGAATCCAACGTCAGGCCAGGTATATATCATAGTGTTCCATCAAGCACTGTACTTTGGGGACAAATTGAAAAACAGCTTGATATGCCCAAATCAAGTGCGGGACTGCAATTTCAACTCTGTTGAAGAGACACCTCGCCAATTTGATTCAAGATCCAAGCACGGAATTACAATTCAAACTCCACTGGAGGATGATGATCCGAAGGAAGTTTTTATTAAACTGAGTATGAGAAACGTGATCTCATATTTCCCCACAAGAAAGCCCACAAGAATAGAACTTGATGAATGCCAACATTTGATTGCAACAAATGATACCCCGTGGGATCCACATTCACTGAAGTTCAGAATGGCTGAGTTAGCAATCGACAATGGAGATCCAATTTCAGGGGACCAATTCAGCCTTCAAGCTATGTCGACCAAAGAGGACCAAGAAATGGATGAAAGTTCGGTTGTAACAGAACCTGCTAGTAATGTTACAGATAACCTTCCCAAGCCCAGCTTAGGACAAGAACGGCATCCAAGTGTCATTCAGCAATGCAAACTGATGAGAGTCCATCAGGTATCCACAAGGAGAATGCTCACTGAATGCCAGATTGCAACAGATGGGAATATAGCTCATCGGATTTCTTCAGTAAGGAATATTTCAAGCGCGCGAAGGGTAGACCAATTTTTGTTTGATGATACAGAATTTGACTTTATGGAAGCTCCTGAAGAAGAATCAAAACAGGCCCCTAGCTTGCAAGAAATTGACAATACACTTGAAAGGAGATCTCTCGATAGAAGAAATCAATGGGGGCCATCAGTGATTACAATTGAAGGTCCGAACAAAGTTGACTGTGAACGCCTAGCCAAAACTTGGAACATTAGTTTTAAGAAAGCTGAGCAGACATTGAAAGTCACGACGCAGAAGGCACTCAGGAATTTGCAATCACCATTGATGAAGCGGCTGCCTACTCAGCGCTTCAGGAACAAGCGAGTTGCACAAGGAACCTGGTACACTGATACTTGGCATGCAAGAACGACCAGTATTATGAGACAAGAAAAATGTGCACAGATCTTCACGAATGGAAATGGGTTTGAAGTATTTATACCAATACAGGACAAATCACAGGCCCATCAAGGCTTGAAGACATTCATTCATGAAATTGGAATTCCAGAGCATTTGATTTCTGATGGTGCGCCAGAACAAGGATCTCCAAGGACCTACAGGACACACTGGAATTCAATTGTAAAGCGCAACCACATCCATCAGACATTCATACAACCACATAGCCCATTCCAAAATCGAGCAGAACAAGCAATTGGTCATCTTGGTAGTGCAATCACAACCAAATCTGCAAAGAAGAAGTCGCCGAGAAGATTATGGTCATTTTGTGGTGAACTATGTGCTAATATCAGGCAGCGAACAGCCTCGAACAACCCTTCTTCAATGGGGAGAACCCCATTCGAATTGGTCCATGGCTATAGACCGGATATTACATTATACACTTCATCAGAATGGTATGACTTTGTGTTTTATTATGAAAAAGGTGATTCCTCCACCCGAGGTGTTGAAAGGCTGGCGCGATGGTTGGGCCCCTGTGGCAATAAGGTAGGTGGGGGGGATTGTTTTTGGCTCCTGCCCGAATCAGCAATACCAATATCTACAAATTCAATAAGGCCTGTCAAAGAATTCGAATGGAGAGATAGGGATATCCTCAGAAGAATGGAAGCAATTGACAAATCAATTGAATCCAAGATTGGTGATGAAGTGAAGGATAGCGCATCATTCTTCCAGGAAAACTACCCGGAGCCCCAAATGGAGCTATTTGAGAATCAACCAGTAGAACCACCTGATTTGAAACTTGAAATGGCTGAACCAGAAGCATCAGTAGGAGATATTGATGAACCAGATGAATATCTGGGAAATGAAGTGATCATTGAAAGAGGTGATGAAAGACTCAGGTGTGTTGTCAAGGACAGGGTTCGCGACTTGCAAAACAGACCGATAGGAATCAGAAATGAGAATCCCATACTAGACACGAGGCTGTATAAATTGCAACTACCCGACGGTACCATGGAGGAATACACAGCAAATATTGTTGCAGAAAGTCTGTATAGTTCTGTTGATGATGACGGACGGATGTTTACTCTACTGGATGAGCTCATTGACCATGAAAAAGACAACACTGCTTTAAGTGACGAGGAAGCAACAACTATAGCAAAAAATGGCAGAAAAACCCATAAACCGACAACGAGGGGTTTGAGGATTTTAGCCAGTTGGAAAGATGGCACTGAATCATGGTGTAAGCTAAGTGATGTGAAAGAGTCATTTCCAGTGCAATTAGCTGAGTATGCTGTCAACAATAATCTTGAAAAATTACCAGCGTTCAGATGGTGGGTGCACAAAATTTTGAGAAGGAAGGAACGAATCCTTAAGGCAGCCAAAACAGCCAAGTATTGGTTGAAAACTCACAAGTATGGCGTTGAGTTGCCACATTCAATCAAACAAGCGCTGGCTATTGATAAGAAAACGGGGACTGACCACTGGGAAAGAGCAATTCATAAGGAAATGACAAATAACATGGCAGCGTTTGAATTTTCTGATGATGATGTTATTCCAGTAGGCCACAAGCAGATAACAACCCATATGATCTTTGACATCAAGCTTGGATCCCTAACAAGGAAGGCTAGGTTGGTAGGGGACGGTCATAAGGTCCCCGCGGTGGCAAAAGAGAATACTTATTCATCGGTTCCCAGTCGAGACTCAGTAAGAATATTCTTTCTGCTGGCAGCACTGAATGATTTGAAGGTTCTATCAGCTGATATTCAAAATGCATATTTGACAGCCCCGATTAAAGAGAAATACTTTCTAAAAGCGAGAGCTGAAGATGGTTTTCCACCTCATCTTGCAGGAAGGCCTTGCAAGATTGTCCGCACATTGTATGGACTGCCGGTTGCTGGTGCATCTTTCAGGTCATACCTCACCCAGCATTTGAGAGATCTTGGATATTCACCTTGCAAAGCAGATCCGGATGTGCACTTAAGAATTGAAACCAGGAAAGATGGATCCAGGTACTGGGCAATTCTCATTGCCTATGTAGACGACATCTTATGTTCTGGTGAAGATCCAAAGTTCCAGCTTGAAAATATTGAGCGCAAGTTCAAACTGAAGGATGATACTATTGAAGAGCCAACCCTATATCTGGGAGCAGATATTGGGAAATTCTACTTTGAAGGTGATTCAAAGCCAAGATGGTCATTATCAAGCACTAAGTATACAGCGAAAGCTGTTGCAGCAGTCGAACAAGAGTTAGGAACTGAAAAATATGGCTACAAGTATCTACCAAAATCAGCATCCAGTCCACTGTCACATGATTATCGACCGGAAATTGATATATCAGAGGAATTGAATCCTGAATTGCAAAATTACTATCAAGGTTTAATTGGAGTCCTCAGGTGGATTTGTGAATTAGGAAGGCTAGACATTGTAATGCCAGTCTCGCTGATGTCAAGGTATTTGGCACAGGCAAGGATCGGGCATTTGAATCAATTGTTTCATATATTTGCATATTTGAAAAAATACAACAGGTCGAAATTGGTTTTTGATGATACTGTACCAAATGTTGATGAGAGTAAATTTCAAAAATGTGACTGGTCTGAATTTTATCCTGGTGCCGCTGAAGTCATACCAGCAGATATGCCTGAAGCTTTGGGAAAGCATGTAACAATGAGCTGTTTTGTTGACGCCGACCATGCCGGATGCAAGGCAACAAGACAATCTCATACTGGTGTTATTATCTTCATTAATAATGCACCGATCATTTGGTTTTCCAAAAGACAAACAACAGTTGAGACATCAACTTTTGGATCTGAAATCATTGCTTTGAAAATTGCAATCGAATTGGTTGAAGGTCTAAGGTACAAGTTGAGAATGATGGGTGTTCCAATTGATGGGAGCACAAATGTGTATTGTGATAATGATTCAGTTGTCACAAATGTTACACGACCTGAAAGCCCATGTAAGAAGAAGCACAACAGCATTGCATACCACAAAGCGCGTGAATCTATTGCAGCAGGAATTATCAGAGTTGCAAAGGAACCAGGTTCAACAAATATTGCTGATTTGTTTACAAAGCTAATGAGTGGCGCTGTTTTCCGGGAACATTGTTCTCGATGCATGTGGTAAAGAATCAATCGTTCGGTGGAATGTTCGATCGATCGTTCGATTGAAGTAACAAGTTGATTTGTCCGATCATGGAATAAGTCGTTCTGCAATGAGCATTTCAAAATTGGATAATTTGATCCATGAATACAATATATCAAACCGGCAAGGGTCAGGGCAAAATGCCATGATACAAGCCAGGATGAAAGGCAAAATGCCGCCCCATTTTCTTTTGATAGGGCCTCTGATGGTAGACTGGATACAGTTTGGTATTCAACACGACTCACGATGAATAGGTTAAGTCATAGAATCCAGCCGCTTAACGGTTGGAGGATTTACGACTGAAGGGGACTGAAAAGAATTCACCGTGTAAAGGCGTATTCATACGTCTTTAGCGGGCATATCGTACAAAAAGTCATAAAGAAGGCAATAACCTTATTCGTAAGGTTATTAACCTGATGAGTGAATAATCGTCGGTGCTTTTATGTGGATTTCCTCTTAGCGGGAATTTTCCCAACAGCTCACTCTTCGAAGAATTAACAACTCTAAAACACTATCATGCCCTAAAATCTACGTACAACCTAGTACTAATTGGTGGAGTTGTTAGTTGAACGTTTAACACTAACCCTAAGAGTTGACAACGTAACCTTCTAGACGGAGTTTATGTGGGGGGGGGGTTTGGGGGGGGGGAAATACGTAGAAATATTAAAAAAATCTGTTTTTAACAAGTAGACTTGGTACAAACGCTACGACTAAAAATCGTAAAAAACAGGACCCAAATAATTATTTACGGAAATGAGATGCTTCTTCTAAAAGCAATAGTAATAGCTAGTGGCGCGCGCTCATTTTTATGGTAGCAAACTCTCATTTTTATGGTTGCAAGTAACCATAAGATTTAACCTGAATAAAGAAAAAAATCATAGGATTAAAATCTGTCTTAGATCAAGTTGGTCGTCCTCGTTGTCAACCTTGCCAGATGAGAGAGTTGGTGAGAAAAAATAGTATCGGACTTGTTAGAATTCTCAAATAGGTACGAGTACGAGTACGAAGCTGTCGGAATTCGATCGAAAAAGCCAACAAACCGAGGTGCGAAATATTGTACGGTACCAGATTTGAACACAGTGCAAATCTTTCCAGTCCCCAACCAAAATATAAATCAGTCATCAACCCAAAAACCCACCATATTTGAAGACAGTGCAAATTTTGCCAGTCCCCGACCAAAACATAACTCAGTCATCAACCCAAAAACCCACCAGATTTGAACCCTACACCCTAACCCTAACCCTAAACCCTAACCAAACCCTAACGAATCCTGCCAATCCCCAACCTTAAACGAACTTGAGTATTTTTTTTTCGTACGTACGTTACGAGATTGAATTTTTTTTTTGTACGTAGGAGATTGATTTTTTTTCGTAGGTATGAGTCGTACATACGAGATTGTTTTTTTTCCGTACGTACGAATTATCTAGTACTACAAAATCATGTAGAATTCTACATGATGTACTAGATACTTCAACGAAAACGTAGCGAAAAGAAAAAAAAATCTCTCTCACACAAACACACAGTAATTTTATTTTCTACCCCCAGACAAAAAAATCACTTTTTCTATCTCGCAACAAAAAAAACATCACTTCATAATCAGCCTTCTGACATCCAACTTATTTGAGTAGAGTTGCTATTTGGCACTCCGTCGGTGAACGTGGGATTCCACCTAATACTTCTTTATCAGTATTAGGCAGGTTATCCGTGCTCTTATATTTTAGTCTGAAATAACAGCCTTGTACTGGAAAAAGAATTAGCTCGCATTGGACAAGAGGTGGTTTGCTGATAGATATTGTTTGAATTGGCCCCCAAACATATATGTCTTGAAAGCAATAAATCTCTATCCATTGCTTCTATATCAACAGGCACGAGGTACTGTTTTTCGTGACAGAGGAAAAAGAACGCTGCAAATCAACGGCAGCAGCAACAACAACCATTTCATCGGGACGATTGTCGGAACGCCGGAACAAGCAAAGGTAAGAATGAGAGAGATAGACAATGACTATAAGAGATACTGCCTCCGGCATTACTGATAATGTATTTCCTCCCTTCTGGTTTCTTCTTATTTTCATAGGAACGATTGAATCGGAATCGGAAGCAACAACCATCGAAGCAACCGGGAACGATCGAATAGAAGAAACCGGGAACGAAAGATCGAAGCAACCGGGAACCATTGAAGCCAGGAACGATCAAATAGAAGCAACCGGGAACGGAACAACGTTGGAACAACAAGCAAAGGTAAGAATTAGAGAGTTAGGCATCGGCAACGGCATCAACAATGGCAATTGATTCGTCTTCCACTCCACTGGCATTACTGATAATGTATTTCCTCTCTATTTTTCTTCTTATTTTCATAGGAACGGATCGGAACCAACAGATCAGCGGATCGGAAGGAACAAATCGTGGGGCAAATCTTCCCTTGAAATCGTAAGCATCGAATTGATCGGACGAATCAAAGGCAACAACAAAAGGAGGCGTCGGCGTCAGCATCGAATCGATTGGACGCCAACAGTCTTGGTTTGTGGCATGTAGATTATATTATTCTTTTGTTATATTTACTCTACTACATCAATAGATACTCACCCATTTTGTTCAATTTCACCGGCGCAACCCCTAGTAGGAGTAAACAACGGCAACCAATCTTTGGCATCGAATTGCTCTTTCACCGGCACTCCACCAACGTCGCTCTGCCAACGTCTCTTCTCCTCCTCATCCACCGGCGCTCCACCCAAATCGCAACGCTCCTCCTCCACCAGCAAGCGGCAACGAATCGTCGGCATCGAATCGCACTTCCTCACGGAAACGCTCCTCCAACGAATAACGGAAACGCTCCTCCTCCACCAGCAAGCGGCAACGAATCGTCGGCATCGAATCGCTCCACCTCCTCACGGAAACGCAACTCCTCCCCCGGCGCTCGGCAACGAATCAGCGAAACGCTACTCCTCCACCGGCGCTCGGCAACAAATCCGCGAAACGCTCCTCCTCCACCGGCAATTCGACAGCAAGCGGCAGCGAGAGCAACAGAAGCAAGCGGCAGCAGCGAGAGCAACAGCAGCAACCCAAAACGATCGAACCCACCGCAACCGGAAACAATAACACCAATCGATCAAACACCAATCGATCTGCTAAACGAATCGCTCCAACACCAATCGGTCTGCAACACGAATCGCTCCAACACCAATCGATCTGCAACACGAATCGTCAGCAAAGGCAACAGAACAATCAAACCAACCGGGAACAATCGAAGCAATTGGGAACAATCGAAGCAATTGGGAACAATCGAAGCAATTGGGAACAATCGAAGCAATTGGGAGAACGAATCGATCCAACACAGCAGCAGCAGCAGCAATACCCCTAGGCAACAACGGCAACGAATCGTCGGCATCGAATCGCTCCTCCTCCTCCACCGGCGCTGGGTTGCTCGTTCCGATTGCTCGCTTGACCGAAGTTCGATAGTATTTCCAATCCAACTTCTTGTTAATGGTAGGATTTGTACACAGCGACGTCGGAAAAGAAAAACTTGCGACAGTCGGTCAATGGACTCGCGCTGCAAGAGATCCTGTTTCGATTGCTCGTTCCGATTGCTCGCTTGACCGAAGTTCGATAGTATTTCCAATCCAACTTCTTGTTAATGGTAGGATTTGTACACAGCGACGTCGGAAAAGAAAAACTTGCGACAGTCGGTCAGATCGATCGATCCTATTGCGATGGCTCGTTTCCCTCGACCGAAGTTCGATAGTATTTCCAATCCAACTTCTTGTTAATGGTAGGATTTGTACACAGTGACGTCGGAAAAGAAAAACTTGCGATAGTCGGTCAATGGACTCGCGCTGCAAGAAGTCTCTGTTACTATTGCAATCACTTGCGTCACTTGCTGCGCGCCGGTACTGCACTGCTGTGGCTGTGGCTGTGACTCCTGTGGATTGCGCTGTTGTTGCTACCACCATGGTCGATGGTGGAGGACGAGATAATGAATACCCGTAGTAGGTGTGGTGTTGATTTTGGTATTTCCTGTACCAATAGCAGTAGGGATTTGGGAGTAAAATTGTCAGTACTTAATTCTACAGCTATTGGTACAGAAAATACATATTAAAGGAGTATCACGTGAAAATCCAAATGAAAATGGGGTGTACCTCGTAGTGTGTGTGTGTGCAATTGGCTGTGTGCATTTGGCTGTAACAAGTGTGTGCATTGTCATTTTGTGTGCCGTACTTGTACGTAAAGGTAGTACTGAATTTTAAAAAAGAACAATGGTTCATTTTTTTGGTAGCGAAGAATCTGGAGAACAGAAGACTATGATCATACCTTTCGTAGATATTGTTGTAGTTGAAAAGTGTATGGTAAAAGTGTATGCATGTACCAAAAAAAGTGTGAGATTGACCCGGTACCTTTGCACTGTGCGAAAATCAGGTGGGTTTTTGTGGGTTGATGACTGATTTATATTTTGGTTAGGGACTGAAAAGATTTGCACTGTGTTCATATCTGGTGGGTTTTAGGGTTGACGATTGAATTATATTTTGGTTAGGGACTGGAAAGATTTGCACTGCGTTCAAATCTTGTGAATTTTTGGGTTGATGACTGAATTATATTTTGGTAAGGGATGTTTGGAGGGCTCTGAAATATGGAGGTGAACAGTCGGTATTGGTAGTTTAACTTGTTGGTTATTACATGAAATTGTTACTTGAAATTGTGAGCAGAAAAATTGCTCTTTTACTAAAATCACCATGTTGGTGCATCGGACTGCTAATACTCCAATGCACACACTAAATCACTAATAATCGGCATCGACCCGCTAATACTTCGATGCCGCACGTGTCCTTTGTACCAATGGGCTGTAGAGATTACCTTGTGCCCGGTATGGTTGGTACATAAGGCCCTATTTTTAGTAAGAAAGAGAACCGGAACCGGTAAGTGGTAAATTGTCATTCCCACTTCCATTCCCATCTCCATTCTTGTTAGTCCATTCCTGCAGAAGCAATATGACTCGTACGATCGGTCCCGAGACTCATTCGTGTCTCATTCATTCATTTGCGCGCGCTTGTTCGATCGACTTCAAACACACTCCCCTGCTTCAAAGGATAATAGACTCAATCGATGATACTGCTCCAGAACTTGCTGTAGGCCAAAAATGCTTCCTCTGTGTCTATCGTAGAGAAGCTTGCGTCCTTGTTGCTTTTGGTCTTCGTGCAGTACTCATCTTTGCCATAGAACTTGGAGCCATGCTTTTCAAATAGGACTCCAGTAAGATTCTTGGTAAAGAGGTCACTTGTCATTTCATCGCCTGTCTTCCACATCACCTTGATGATTCCCATTTCCTTTAGCTCTCGTAGGAAATATTGTTTCACTTCAATATGCCTGGTGCGACCTGCTATGGACCAATTGTTGCAGAAATCAACTGCGCCCTTGTTGTCCACATATATCACCATGGGTAGCTTGATTTGCAATCCGAGACACATCATGACTCTCCAAATGTACAGCATGTCCTGGACACATAGAACAGCTGCATACAGTTCGGCTTCCATAACTGACAGAGCAATGATTGGCATGGACTGGAAAGATTTGCATTGTGTTCAAATCTGGTGGGTTTTGGGGTTGACGATTGAATTATATTTTGGTAGGGGACTGGCAGGATTTGCACTGTGTTCAAATCTGGTGGGTTTTTGGGTTGATGACTGAATTATATTTTGGTTAGGGACTGGAAAGATTTGAACTGTGTTCAAATCTGGTGGGTTTTTGGGTTGATGACTGAATTATATTTTGCTCGGGGATTGGCAAGATTTGCATTGTGTTCAAATCTGGTGGGTTTTGGGGTTGACAATTGAATTATATTTTGGTTAGGGACTCGAAAGATTTGCACTGTGCTCAAATCTGGTGGGTTTTTGGGTTGATGATTGAATTATATTTTGGTTAGGGACTCGAAAGATTTGCATTGTGTTCAAATCTGGTGGGTTTTGGGGTTGATGATTGAATTATATTTTGGTTAGGGAATGGAAAGATTTTCATGGTGTTCAAATCTGGTGTGTTTTTGGGTTGACGATTGAATTATATTTTGGTCGGGGATCAGCAGGATTTGCGCTGTGTTCAAATCTGGTGGGTTTTTGGGTTGATGATTGAATTATATTTTGGTTAGGGACTGGAAAGATTTGGATGGTGTTCAAATCTGGTGGGTTTTTGGGTTGATGATTGAATTATATTTTGGTCGGGGACTGGCAGGATTTGCACTGTGTTCAAATCTGGTGGGTTTTTCGGTTTATGTTTGAATTTTATTTTGGTTAGAGACTGGAAAGATTTGCACTATGTTCAAATCTAGTGGGTTTTTGGGTTCACGATTGAATTATATTTTGGTTAGGGGCTGGAAAGATTTGCACTGTGTTCAAATCTTTTTGGTTTTGGGGTTGATGACTGAGTTATATTTTGGTCGGGGATCGGCAGGATTTGCACTGTGTTCAAATCTGGTGGGTTTTTGGGTTGATGACTGAGTTATATTTTAATCAGGAATTGGCAGGATTTGCACTGTGCTAAAATCTGGTGTGTTGTTGGGTTGATGACTGAGTTATATTTTGCTTAGGGACTGAAAAGATGTGCATTGTGTTCAAATCTGGTGGGTTTTAGGGTTGACGATTTCATTATATTTTTTGATTAGGGACTGAAAAGATTAGTGCTTTGCAGGGGCCCTGTGGAGTTGTTGCGTACGTAGTTATTGTATGTATTGTAAGTATGTGTCAGTAAAGTTATGGTAAGAAGTTCTACGATTAAAATATAACTCAGTCACGAACCCAAAAATCCACTAGGTTTGAGCACTGTGCAAATCCTGCAAGTCCACGACCAAAATAAAACTCAGTCATCAATTCAAAAACCAACCAGATTTTAGCACAGTGCAAATCCTGCCAATTCCCGACTAAAATATAACTCAGTCATCAACCCAAAAACCCACCAGATTTAGACACAGTGCAAATCTTTCCAGTCCCAAACCAAATTATAACTCAGTCATCAATTCAAAAACCAACAAGATTTTAGCACATTCCAAATCCTGCCCATCCCCGACTAAAATATAACTCAGCCATCAACCCAAAAACCAACCAGATTTGAACACAGTGCAAATCTTTCCAGTCCCTAACCAAAATATAATTATATCGTCAACCCTAAAACCCACCAGATTTAGACACAGTGCAAATCTTTCCAGTCCCTAACCAAATTATAACTCAGTCATCAATTCAACAACCAACAAGATTTTAGCACATTCCAAATCCTGCCAATCCCCGACTAAAATATAACTCAGTCATCAACCCAAAAACCAACCAGATTTGAACACAGTGCAAATCTTTCCAGTCCCTAACCAAAATATAATTCAGTCATTAATTCAAAAACCAATCAGATTTTAGCACAGTGCAAATCCTGCCAATTCCCGACTAAAATATAACTCAGTCAATAACCCAAAAACCCACCAGATCTTAGCATTGTGCAAATCCTGCCAGTCCCCGATCAAAATATAACGCAGTCATCAATCCAAAAACCAACCAGATTTGAGCACAGTGCAAATCCTGCCAATTCCCAACTAAAATATAACTCAGTCAATAACCCAAAAACCCACCAGATTTTAGCATTGTGCAAATCCTGCCAGTCCCCGATCAAAATATAACGCAGTCATCAATCCAAAAACCAACCAGATTTGAGCACAGTGCAAATCCTGCCAATTCCCGACTAAAATATAACTCTGTCATCAACCCAAAAACCAACCAGATTTGAACACAGTGCAAATCTTTCAGTCCCTAACCAAAATATAATTCAGTCATTAATTCAAAAACCAACCAGATTTTAGCACAGTGCAAATCCTGCCATTTCCCAACTAAAATATAACTCAGTCAATAACCCAAAAACCCACCAGATCTTAGCATTGTGCAAATCCTGCCAGTCCCCGATCAAAATATAACGCAGTCATCAATCCAAAAACCAACCAGATTTGAGCACAGTGCAAATCCTGCCGATTCCCAGCTAAAATATAACTCAGTCAATAACCCAAAAACCCACCAGATTTTAGCATTGTGCAAATCCTGCCAGTCCCCGATCAAAATATAACGCAGTCATCAATCCAAAAACCAACCAGATTTGAGCACAGTGCAAATCCTGCCAATTCCTGACTAAAATATAACTCAGTCATCAACCCAAAAACCAACCAGATTTGAACACAGTGCAAATCTTTCAGTCCCTAACCAAAATATAATTCAGTCATTAATTCAAAAACCAACCAGATTTTAGCACAGTGCAAATCCTGCCAATTCCCGACTAAAATATAACTCAGTCAATAACTCAAAAACCCACCAGATCTTAGCATTGTGCAAATCCTGCCAGTCCCGGATCAAAATATAACGCAGTCATCAATCCAAAAACCAACCAGATTTGAGCACAGTGCAAATCCTGCCAATTCCCGACTAAAATATAACTCAGTCATCAACCCAAAAACCAACCAGATTTGAACACAGTGCAAATCTTTCAGTCCCTAACCAAAATATAATTCAGTCATTAATTCAAAAACCAACCAGATTTTAGCAAAGTGCAAATCCTGCCAATTCCCGACTAAAATATAACTCAGTCAATAACCCAAAAACCCACCAGACCTTAGCATTGTGCAAATCCTGCCAGTCCCCGATCAAAATATAACGCCGTCATCAATCCAGAAACCAACCAGATTTGAGCACAGTGCAAATCCTAACAAATTTCCACTAAAATATTACTCAGTCAATAACCCAAAAACCCACCAGATTTTAGCATTGTGCAAATCCTGCCAGTCCCCGATCAAAATATAACGCAGTCATCAATCCAAAAACCAACCAGATTTGAGCACAGTGCAAATCCTGCCAATTCCCGACTAAAATATAACTCAGTCATCAACCCAAAAACCAACCAGATTTGAACACAGTGCAAATCTTTCAGTCCCTAACCAAAATATAATTAAATCGTCAACCCTAAAACAAAAACCCACAGAGATTTAGACACAGTGCAAATCTTTCCAGTCCCTAACCAAAATATAACTCAGTCATCAACCCAAAAACACACCTGATTTTAGCACAGTGCAAATCCTGCCAGTCCCCGACCAAAATATAATTCAGTCATCAACCCAAAAACCAACCAGATTTAGCACAGTGGAAATCCTGCAATCCCGGACTAAACTATAATTCAGCCATCAACCAAAAAACAAACCAGATTTGAACACAGTGCAAATCTTTTCAGTCCCTAACCAAAATATAATTAAATCGTCAATTCTAAAACCCACCAGATTTAGACACAGTGCAAATCTTTCCAGTTCCTAACCAAAATATAACTCAGTCATCAATTCAACAAAAAACCACCAAATTTTAGCACAGTGCAAATCCTGGCAATCCCATACTAAAATATAACTCAGTCATCAACCCAAAAACCAACCTGATTTGAACACAGTGCAAATCTTTTCAGTCCCTAACCAAAATATAATTCAGTCATTAATTCAAAAACCAACCAGATTTTAGCACAGTGCAAATCCTGCCAATTCCCGACTAAAATATAACTCAGTCAATAACCCAAAAACCAACCAGATCTTAGCATTGTGCAAATCCTGCCAGTCCAGGATCAAAATATAACGCAGTCATCAATCCAAAAACCAACCAGATTTGAGCACAGTGCAAATCCTGCCAATTCCCGACTAAAATATAACTCAGTCAATAACCCAAAAACCCACCAGATCTTAGCATTGTGCAAATCCTGCCAGTCCCGGATCAAAATATAACGCAGTCATCAATCCAAAAACCAACCAGATTTGAGCACAGTGCAAATCCTGCCAATTCCCAACTAAAATATAACTCAGTCAATAACCCAAAAACCCACCAGATTTTAGCATTGTGCAAATCCTGCCAATCCCCGACTAAAATATAACACAGTCATCAACCCAAATACCAACCAGATTTTAGCACAGTGCAAATCCTGCCAAATCCCTACTAAAATATAACTCAGTCATCAACCCAAAAACCCACCAGATTTTAGCACAGTGCAAATCCTGCCAATACCCGACTAAAATATAACTCAGTCATCAACCCAAAAACCAACCTGATTTGAACACAGTGCAAATCTTTTCAGTCCCTAACCAAAATATAATTAAGTCGTCAACCCTAAAACCCACCAGATTTAGACACAGTGCAAATCTTTCCAGTCCCTAAGCAAAATAAAACTCAGTCATCAATTCAAAAACCGACCAGATTTTAGCACAGTTTAAATCCCGCCAATTCCCGACTAAAATATAACTCAGTCATCAACCCAAAAGCCAACCAGATTTTAGCACTGTGCAAATCCTGCCAGTCCCGGACTAAAATATAACGCAGTCATCAACCCAAAAACCCACCAGATTTTAGCACATTCCAAATCCTGCCAATCCCTGACTAAAATATAACTCAGTCATCAATTAAAAAACCAACCAGATTTGAACACAGTGCAAATCTTTCCAGTCCCTAACCAAAATATAATGACGTCAACCCTAAAACCCACCAGATTTAGACACAGTGCAAATCTTTCCAGTCCCTAACCAAAATATAACTCAGTCATCAATTCAACAAAAACCAACCAGATTTTAGCACAGTGCAAATCCTGCCAATACCCAACTATAATATAACTCAGTCATCAACCCAAAAACCAACCTGATTTGAACACAGTGCAAATCTTTTCAGTCCCGAACCAAAATATAATTCAGTCATCAATTCAAAAACCAACCAGATTTTAGCACAGTGCAAATCCTGCCAATTCCCGACTAAAATATAACTCAGTCATCAACACAAAAATCAACCTAATTTGAACACAGTGCAAATCTTTTCAGTCCCTAACCAAAATATAATTCAGTCATCAATTCAAAACCCAACCAGATTTTGACACAGTGCAAATCCTGCCAATTTTCGACTAAAATATAACTCAGTCAATAACCCAAAAACCCACCAGATTTTAGCACTGTGCAAATCCTGCCAATCCCCGACTAAAATATAACGCAGTCATCAACCCAAAAACCAACCTGATTTGAACACAGTGCAAATCCTGCCAATTCCCGACTAAAATATAACTCAGTCATCAACCCAAAAACCAAACAGGTTTGAACACAGTGCAAATCTTTCAGTCCCGAACCAAAATATAATTAAATCGTCAACCCTAAAACAAAAACCCACCAGATTAAGACACAGTGCAAATCTTTCCAGTCCCTAACCAAAATATAACTCAGTCATCAATTCAAAAACCAACCAGATTTTAGCACAGTGCAAATCCTGCCAATTCGCGATTAAAATATAACTCAGTCATAAACCCAAAAACCCACTAGATTTTATCTCAGTGCAAATCCTGCCAATCCCCAACTTAACTGTAACTCAGTCATCAACCCAAAAACCCACCAGATTTTAGCACAGTGCAAATCCTGCCAATCCCCGACTAAAATATAACTCATTGATCAACCCAAAAAACAACCCGATTTGAACACAATGCAAATCTTTTCAGTCCTGAACTAAAATATAACTGAGTCGTCAAGCCTAAAACCCACAAGATTTGAACACAGTGCAAATCTTTTCAGTCCCTAACCAAAATATAACTCAGTCATCAACCCAAACCCCACCTCTTTTTGAGACAAGTGCAAATCCTGCCAATTCCCGACTAAAATATAACTCAGTCATCAACCCAAAAACCCACTAGATTTTAGCACAGTGCCAATCCTGCCAATAATCGACTAAAATATATCTCAGTCATCAACCCAAAAACCAACCAGATTTTAGCGCAGTGCAAATCCTGCCAGTCCCCGACTAAAATATAACACAGTCATCAACCCAAATACCAACCAGATTTTAGCACAGTGCAAATCCTGCCAATTCCCGACTAAAATATAACTCAGTCATCAATCCAAAAACCCACCAGATTTTAGCACATTGCAAATCTTGCCAATCCCCGACTAAAATATAACTCAGTCATCAACCCAAAAACCAACCCGATTTGAACACAATGCAAATCTTTTCAGTCCCTAACCAAAATATAATTAAATTGTCAACCCTAAAACCCACTAGATTTAGACACAGTGCATATCTTTCCAGTCCCTAACCAAAATATAACTCAGTCATCAATTCAAAAACCAACCAGATTTTAGCACAGTGCAAATCCTGCCAATTCCCGACTAAAATATAACGCAGTCAATAACCCAAAAACCCACCAGATTTTAGCATTGTGCAAATCCTGCCAATCCCCGACTAAAATATAACACAGTCATCAACCCAAAAACCAACCAGATTTTAGCACAGTGCAAATCCTGCCAATTCCCTACTAAAATATAACTCAGTCATCAACCCAAAAACCCACCAGATTTTAGCACAGTTCAAATCCTGCCAATACCCGACTAAAATATAACTCAGTCATCAACCCAAAAACCAACCTGATTTGAACACAGTGCAAATCTTTTCAGTCCCTAACCAAAATATAATTAAGTCGTCAACCCTAAAACCCACCAGATTTAGACACAGTGCAAATCTTTCCAGTCCCTAACCAAAATATAACTCAGTCATCAATTCAAAAACCAACCAGATTTTAGCACAGTGTAAATCCCGCCAATTCCGGACTAAAATGTAACTCAGTCATCAACCCAAAAACCCACCGGATTTGAACACTGTGCAAATCCTGCCAGTCCCCGACTCAAATATAACGCTGTCATCAACCCAAAAACCCACCAGATTTTAGCACACTGCAAATCTTTCCAGTCCCTAACCAAAATATAATTCAGTCATCAATTAAAAAACCAACCAGTTTTGAACACAGTGCAAATTTTTTCAGTCCCGAACCAAAATATAATTAAATCGTCAACCCTAAAACCCACCAGATTTAGACACAGTGCAAATCTTTCCAGTCCCTAACCAAAATATAACTGAGTCATCAATTCAAAAACCAACCAGATTTTAGCACAGTGCAAATCCTGCCAATTCCAGATTAAAATATAACTCAGTCATAAACCCAAAAACCCACTAGATTTTGGCTCAGTGCAAATCCTGCCAATCCCCGACTAAAATATAACTCAGTCATCAACCCAAAACACAACCAGATTTGAACACAGTGCAAATCTTTTCAGTCCCTAACCAAAATATAATTAAATCGTCAACCCTAAAACCCACCAGATTTAGACACAATGCAAATCTTTCCAGTCCCTAAGCAAAATATAACTCAGTCATCAACCCAAAAACCAACCAGATTTTAGCACAGTGCAAATACCGCCAGTCCCTAACCAAAATATAATTCAATCGTCAACCCAAAAACCAACCAGATTTGAGCATAGTGCAAATCCTGCCAGTCTCAGACCAAAATATAATTAAATCGTCAACCCAAAAACCAACCAGATTTGAGCATAGTGCAAATCCTGCCAGTCCCAGACCAAAATATAATTCAGTCATCAACCCAAAAACCTACCAGATTTGAACACAGTGCAAATCTTTCCAGTCCCTAACCAAAATATAACTCAGTCATCAACCCAAAAACCCACCAGATTTGAACACAGTACAAATCCAACTGATTTGAAGTCAGTGCAAAACCTGCTGATCCCCGACCAAAATATAACTCAATCATCAACACAAAAATCCACCAGATTTGAACACAGTGCAAATCTTTCCAGTCCCTAATCAAAATATAACTCAGTCATCAACCCAAAAACCCACCAGATTTGAACACAGTACAAATCCAACTGATTTGAAGTCAGTGCAAAACCTGCTGATCCCCGACCAAAATATAACTCAATCATCAACACAAAAATCCACCAGATTTGAACACAGTGCAAATCTTTCCAGTCCCTAATCAAAATATAATTCAGTTGTCAACCCAAAAACCCACCAGATTTGAACACAGTGCAAATCTTTCTATCTCAGTCATCAACCCGGATCTGCTGTACGCATTAGAAGCAATAGGAGGGCCTAGTAGCAGAGGACTCCAAATCCGAATTTTCACCTCCACAGAAAACACCCCCTCCAAACCCAAGGGACAGCAGATATCTCCATACTGAAGTCACCGCGGGCAACGATATTGCAGGAATCTCTTCATTATATGAAGAAGGACAAGGCCTGCAAGTTTCGAATCGATTGATTGAGTGGATTGGAAGTATCTAACCGGCAAATCATTGGACACACAAGGTCCATTTTGAAGGTAAACAAGGGAAAACAACGGTGAATATTAATATCTCCATACTGAAGTCACCGCGGGCAACGATATTGCAGGGATCCCTTCATAATATCGAGAAGGACAAGGCCTGCAAGTTTCGAATCGATTGATTGAGTGGATTGGAAGTATCTAACCGGCAAATCATTGGACACACAAGGTCCATTTTGAAGGTAAACAAGGGAAAACAACGGTGAATATTAATATCTCCATACTGAAGTCACCGCGGGCAACGATATTGCAGGGATCCCTTCATAATATCGAGAAGGACAAGGCCTGCAAGTTTCGAATCGATTGATTGAGTGGATTGGAAGTATCTAACCGGCAAATCATTGGACACACAAGGTCCATTTTGAAGGTAAACAAGGGAAAACAACGGTGAATATTAATATCTCCATACTGAAATCACCGCGGGCAACGATATTGCAGGGATCCCTTCATAATATCGAGAAGGACAAGGCCTGCAAGTTTCGAATCGATTGATTGAGTGGATTGGAAGTATCTAACCGGCAAATCATTGGACACACAAGGTCCATTTTGAAGGTAAACAAGGGAAAACAACGGTGAATATTAATATCTCCATACTGAAGTCACCGCGGGCAACGATATTGCAGGGATCCCTTCATAATATCGAGAAGGACAAGGCCTGCAAGTTTCGAATCGATTGATTGAGTGGATTGGAAGTATCTAACCGGCAAATCATTGGACACACAAGGTCCATTTTGAAGGTAAACAAGGGAAAACAACGGTGAATATTAATATCTCCATACTGAAGTCACCGCGGGCAACGATATTGCAGGGATCCCTTCATAATATCGAGAAGGACAAGGCCTGCAAGTTTCGAATCGATTGATTGAGTGGATTGGAAGTATCTAACCGGCAAATCATTGGACACACAAGGTCCATTTTGAAGGTAAACAAGGGAAAACAACGGTGAATATTAATATCTCCATACTGAAGTCACCGCGGGCAACGATATTGCAGGGATCCCTTCATAATATCGAGAAGGACAAGGCCTGCAAGTTTCGAATCGATTGATTGAGTGGATTGGAAGTATCTAACCGGCAAATCATTGGACACACAAGGTCCATTTTGAAGGTAAACAAGGGAAAACAACGGTGAATATTAATATCTCCATACTGAAATCACCGCGGGCAACGATATTGCAGGGATCCCTTCATAATATCGAGAAGGACAAGGCCTGCAAGTTTCGAATCGATTGATTGAGTGGATTGGAAGTATCTAACCGGCAAAGCATTGGACACACAAAGTCCATTTTGAAGGTAAACAAGGGAAAACAACGGTGAATATTAATATCTCCATACTGAAGTCACCGCGGGCAACGATATTGCAGGAATCTCTTCATAATATCAAGAAAGACAAGGCCTGCAAGTTTCGAATCGATTGATTGAGTGGATTGGAAGTATCTAACCGGCAAAGCATTGGACACACAAGGTCCATTTTGAAGGTAAACAAGGGAAAACAACGGTGAATATTAATATCTCCATACTGAAGTCACCGCGGGCAACGATATTGCAGGAATCTCTTCATTATATGAAGAAGGACAAGGCCTGCAAGTTTCGAATCGATTGATTGAGTGGATTGGAAGTATCTAACCGGCAAAGCATTGGACACACAAAGTCCATTTTGAAGGTAAACAAGGGAAAACAACGGTGAATATTAATATCTCCATACTGAAGTCACCGCGGGCAACGATATTGCAGGGATCCCTTCATAATATCGAGAAGGACAAGGCCTGAAAGTTTCGAATCGATTGATTGAGTGGATTGGAAGAATCAAACCGGTGAAGCAGATTGGGAAAATTTGGTTGTATTTCAAGGAAGCAACCCAAATAACGGTGACAGCAGATATCTCCATACCGAGGTCACCGCTTCCTACGATATTGCACAGACCTCTTTATTACGTCTAGAAGGAGACGTCCTCCAAGTTTCGGATCGATTGATTGAGCGGATCAGAAGAATCGAACCGGTGAAGCAGATTGGGAAAATTTGGTTGTATTTCAAAGAAAGACCCCAAATAACAGTCACAGCAGATATCGCTGCACCAACGGCACCAACAGCAACGATATTGCAGGGTCCTCTTCATTACATATATAAGAACACGCCGACCAAGTTTCGAATTGATTGATCCAGCGGATCAGAAGAATCGAACCGGTGAAGCAGAGGGGCAAAATTTGGCTACATTTCAAGGAAGCAACCCAAACAACAGTCACAGCAGATATCTCTGCACCAACGGCACCAACAGCAACGATATTGCAGGGTCCTCTTCATTACATATATAAGAACACGCCGACCAAGTTTCGAATTGATTGATCCAGCGGATCAGAAGAATCGAACCGGTGATATCTCTGCACCAACGGCACCAACAGCAACGATATTGCAGGGTCCTCTTCATTACATATATAAGAACACGCCGACCAAGTTTCGAATTGATTGATCCAGCGGATCAGAAAAAAACGACTCAACATGGATGGGCAAAAATTTGGCTAAAAAATAGCCTTCCAAGCCCCGGCCCGGTTGCTGTTGTTGCTTTGCGCCGGTGGAGGAGCTATTTGGGTGGATCGCCGGTGGAGGAGGAGGAGCTATTTGTTGCCGACAATTTGTTGCCGTTGTTGCCAATTGAACAAAATGGGTGAGTATCTATTGATGTACTACATAGAGTTAATAATAACAACAGAATAATATAATGTATATGCCGATCGTAATTATCACCAACCGGGAAAATTCCCGGCACCTACAGGGAAGACGACCACCGCACCTTGATCCGTTCATTCTGATCCGCTGCTTCCGATCAGTTGCTGACAATTCGATGGTTGCTACTTTCGATCCGTTAATCCCAATCCGTTGGTTTCGAGTCGTTGCTTCTGATTCGGTCCTATGAAAATAAGAAGAAAAACAGAGAGGAAATACATTATCAGTAATGCCGGTGGAGTGGAAGACCAATCAATTGCCATTGACGTTGCCGTTGCCAATGCCTATCTCTCTCATTCTTACCTTTGCTTGTCCCGATGAAATGGTTGTTGTTGCTGCTGCCGTTGATTTGCAGCCTTCTTTTTCCTCTGTCACGAAAAACAGTACCTCGTGCCTGTTGATATAGAAGCAATGGATAGAGATTTATTGCTTTCAAGACATATATGTTTGGGGGCCAATTCAAACAATATCTATCAGCAAACCACCTCTTGTCCAATGCGAGCTAATTCTTTTTCCAGTACAAGGCTGTTATTTCAGACTAAAATATAAGAGCACGGATAACCTGCCGAATACTGATAAAGAAGTATAAGGTGGAATCCCACGTTCACCGACGGAGTGCCAATAGCAACTCTACTCAAATAAGTTGGATATCAGAAGGCTGATTGTGAAGGGATAGATTTGAAGACAGTGCAATTTAAAATAGAGCTCGCGCGAAGAATGACGTCACTTGATTGGTAGTATAGATCAATTGGTAGGATCATTATGAAGGTAGCTAAATACAGCATGAGTATGTACTGGATGAGGGGGGGGGGGGGGGGGCCGCGCGCGGGGGGGGGGGGGGGATGTTGTCCAAATTTGAAAAACTAAAAATTACTCGTACCGTACCGGTACGAGTATGTGTGTTGGTACGAGTATGTGTGTTAATGACAAAGAGACAAAGTAGGGCTACGTAGAATTTGTACTAGAGCGATTTGTTAAACATAACACTCATGATCAAAATTGGTCTCATGACTGATTCTGCACCTCTATCCGTTCGAAATTTCGACTCCGAATCGAAATTTCGCTTCGAATCGAAATTTCCGAGACGATCTTTTGCACCTCTATTGAGACAACGAGGACGACCAACTTGATCTAAGACAGATTTTAATCGTATGATTTTTTTCTTTATTCAGGTTAAATCTTATGGTTACTTGCAACCATAAAAATGAGAGTTTTGTTTGCTACCATAAAAATGAGCGCGCGCCACTAGCTATTACTATTGCTTTTAGAAGAAGCATCTCATTTCCGTAAATAATTATTTGGGTCCTGTTTTTTACGATTTTTAGTCGTAGCGTTTGTACCAAGTCTACTTGTTAAAAACAGATTTTTTTAATATTTCTACGTATTTTCCCCCCCCCAAACCCCCCCCACATAAACTCCGTCTAGAAGGTTACGTTGTCAACTCTTAGGGTTAGTGTTAAACGTTCAACTAACAACTCCACCAATTTGCACTGTGTTCAAATCTGTTTGGTTTTTGGGTTGATGACTGAATTATATTTTAGTCGGGGATTGGCAGGATTTGCACTGTGCTCAAATCTGGTGGGTTTTTGGGTTGACGACTGAGTTATATTTTGGTCGGGAATTGGCAGGATTTGCACTGTGCTAAAATCTAGTGGGTTTTTGGGTTGATGACTGAGTTATATTTTGGTCGGGAATTGGCAGGATTTGCACTGTGCGAAAATCTGGTGGTTTTTTTGGGTTGATGACTGAGTTTTATTTTGGTCGGGGACTTGCAGGATTTGCACAGTGCTCAAACATAGCGGGTTTTTGGGTTCATGACTGAGTTATATTTTGGTCGTAGAACTTGTTACCATAACTTTACTGACACATACTTACAATACATACAATAACTACGTACGCAACAACTCCACAGGGCCCCTGCAAAGCACTAATTCTACGTAATAAGGTACAAGCAATGTGATATTCCAATGAGAATATCACGGTGAATTGTACGGTAGAAAGACCGATCGAAGATGGTTTTGCATGTGTTTTGCGTCTTATTTACGTGTGCTTTGTATGCTAAGAATTACACGGTAATATGCCGTAAAACCGACGCGACGATACGATGGGTAATTAACCTGTCGACAACGACAAGGCCAAATGAACTGTAACAACAATATTCTACTCACTAAATCGATCGACCGTAAGGAAGATCGCGTTTTGTTTTATTACTGTTATGACACACTTTTTCTATTTTAGCACAGTGCAAATCCTGCCAATCCCCGACTAAAATATAACGCAGTCATCAATTCAAAAACCCACCAGATTTGAACACAGTGCAAATCCTGCCAATCCCTGACCAAAATATAACTCAGTCATCAATTCAAAAACCAACCAGATTTGAACACAGTGCAAATCCTGCCAATTCCCGACTAAAATATAACTCAGTCATCAACCCAAAAACCAACCAGATTTTAGCACTGTGCAAATCCTGCCAGTCCCCGAACAAAATATAACGCAGTCATCAACCCAAAAACCCACCAGATTCTAGCACAGTGCAAATCCTGCCAATTCTCGACTAAAATATAACTCAGCCATCAACCCAAAAACCAACCAGATTTGAACACAGTGCAAATCTTTTCAGTCCCGAACCAAAATATAATTAAATCGTCAACCCTAAAACTCACCAGATTTGAACACAGTGCAAATCTCTCCAGTCCCTAACCAAAATATAACTCAGTCATCAATTCAAAAACCAACCAGATTTTAGCACAGTGCAAATCCCGCCAATTAACACTGTGCAAATCTTTCCAATCTCTTACCAAAATATAATTCAATTGTGAACCAAAAAACCAACCATATTTGAACACAGTGCAAATCCTGCTGATCCCCGACCAAAATATAACTCAGTAGTCAACCAAAAAACCCACCTGATTTGAAGACAGTGCAAATTCTTCCGACCCCCGACCAAAATATAATTCAATCGTCAACGCAAAAACACACCAATTTTGGCACAGTGCAAATCTTTCCAGTCCCTAATCAAAATATAACTCGTTCGTCAACCCAAAAACCCACCAGATTTAAAGACCGAACTTACAAATCCTGCCCATCCCCAACCTTAAATGAACTTGATTATCTATTCATATTATGTATCCTGTTCAGACAGCGATAGTTCTGACAGCAGTTCCAATTGAGTAGCAAGGGTGAATGTAACGACTAACTTAAAATTATTGTTTTATATTACTATAGAGGGTTAGCTCTAAGTACAGTTTTGCGAGATACATATGCGCTCATAATATAAAAGCCTTCGTATTTTGGATTAGAACAGCAATGTAATACTAATGGATTGAACAATAGAGTATCGCCTGACCTCAATGGCACTTTCACTCCATACGTGGGGAAGACAAAGTAATAAATCACCTCTTCATCACTTACATGTTTTGGAGCAATAACTGTCAGCCTTGTATAGAACATATCGGCATCGGTATGGCATTTTGAGTGATAATCCTTTCCAATAGCAAAGGCCGTTGCGTGATGGCCGATTGCATTCAACGTTGTACGATTAACAACCTCATTCATCACAGTCGTTTCAAGGTTGACAAATTTGGACATTGGAGTTAAACTAAGCTGCATTTCCTTCACAATGTGTAGGGCTTTCTGTTCAAGGTTGTATTTTGTTGTCGAGTCCACGTTGTTTTTGAAAACGTACACACCATTTCCTGATTTTAATTGATTTGGTCTCATCCCAATAATAGCATATCCACTGTTTACACTGTCACATTTGGTTCCTCGGCCTATTTTGGGTTTAGATTCAACAATCTGACCAGCAAATGTTCTTGTGATTTCTATATTTTTGGGAGTACCCAAGCGTCGTTTTGCGATTTGTGTGGAAGCTTTTGCAAAGATTCTCAATGATGGTTCTGATTCTGCAAATGCTAGAACAAACTTCTCGTTGGTACTATCCAATGTCTTGAAACTGTCTATAGACACTGCTTGTGCCAAAGAATATTTCTTCTCTTCAACTGTTGTCCGGCCCCAATTCGTATCCAGGAATTTTCCTTTAAACCCATTTTTGTTAACTGTTTTCAATGCTATTTCCTCGACATGTTTGAAAATTGCTTTTGTATCTCGATTCCTGTCCCCTTCTGCTGTCTTGTTAGGTTTGATCTCCGACAAGTGTTTGTAAGTCTGGTGGATTGTTGATGAAGACGGTGCTGCGTTTTTGAGAAAATTTGAAGTCATTCTCTTTCTAATTGTCTTACCAAATTTCCTCTTTGATTTTTGCTTCATTGCTTTTGCTGGCAATTGCTTTGTTGTCGATTTGAATTCCATTGTTGTTGGATCGATTGGTGTTTCGTATTGATTGGTGTTGGATCGATTCGTTTTACAGATCGATTCGTTTTGCAGATCGATTCGTGTTGCAGATCGATTGGTGTTGGATCGAAGGGTGTTGCAGATCGATTATTGTTGGATCGAAGGGTGTTGCAGATCGATTGGTGTTGGATCGATTCGAGTTGCAGATCGATTGTTGTTGCAGATTGATTGGTGTTGGATCGATTGGTGTTTTGGAACTATCGGTGCCGGTGGAGGAGGAGCGTTTTGCTGATTCGTTGCCAAGCGCCGGTGGAGGAGGAGCTTTTCGCTGATTCGTTGGAGGAGCCTTTCGGTTATTTGTTGCCGTGCGCTGGTGGAGGAGGAGCGTTTCCGTGATTCGTTGGAGGAGCGTTTCCGTGAGGAGCGTTTTCGTGATTCGTTGGAGGAGAGTTTCCGTGATTCGTTGCTGAGCGCCGGTGGAGGAGGAGCGTTTCTGTGATTCGTTAGAGCGTTTCCGTGATTCGTTGGAGGAGCGTTTCCGTGATTCTTTGGAGGAGCGTTTCTGTGAGGAGCGTTTCCGTGATTCGTTGCCGAGCGCCGGTGGAGGAGGAGCGTTTCAAGGTTAGTTGCCGAGCGCTCTCACTGCTGCCGCTTGCTGCTGTTGCTCTCGCTGCCGCTTGCTGCTGTTGCTCTTCCTGCCGCTTACTCTCGAATTGACGAGTCGTTGCCGTTGCCGACGATCCTATTCAAATATATGATATGATAATTGAAAAAAATGGGTGAGTATCTATTGGTGTACTACATAGAGTAAATAATAACAACAGAATAATATAATCTACATGCCACTAACCTACAATGTTGGTATCCAATCAATTTGATGCTGACGATTTGTTGTTCTGATCTATAGTTCTACCGCAAGGGAAGATTCACCGCAATTTGTGTTCTGATCCGATGGTTGCTTCCGATCCGTTGCTTCCGATCTGATGGTAGCTTACGATCCGTTGCTTCCGATTCGATGGTTGCTTCCGATGTTGTCGACGCTCCTATTCGAATATATGATATGATAATTGAACAAGAAAATGGGTGAGTATCGTCGATTCGAGGGTTGCTTCCGATTCGATGGTTGGTTGCTTACGATCCGTTGCTTACGATTCGATGGTTGGACAATTCGTTGCCGTTGTTGCCTCTAACTATGAGGAGGACCGATTCGGGTGCCGTTGATTTGCAGCCTTCTTAGTCTCCTCTGTCACGAAAAACAGTACCTCGTGCCTGTTGATATAGAAGCAATGGATAGAGATTTATTGCTTTCAAGACATATATGTTTGTGGGCCAATTCAAACAATATCTATCCAGCAAACCACCTCTTCTCCAATGCGAGCTAATTCTTTTTTCAGTACAAGGCTGTTATTTCAGACTAAAATATAAGAGCACGGATAACCTGCCGAATACTGAAAAAGAAGTATAAGGTGGAATCCCACGTTCACCGACGGAGTGCCAAATAGCAACTCTACTCAAATAAGTTGGATGTCAGAAGGTTGATTATAAAGTGATGTTTTTTTTGTTGCGAGATAGAAAAAGTGATTTTTTTGTCTGGGGGTAGAAAATAAAATTACTGTGTGTTTGTGTGAGAGAGTTTTTTTTTCGCGTCCAATTTTCGTTGAAGTATCTAGTACATCATGTAGAATTCTACATGATTTTGTAGTACTAGATAATTCGTACGTACGAAAAAAAAAACAATCTCGTACGTACGAAAAAGTCGTATCGAAAAAAAAACAATCTCGTACGTACGAAAAAAAAAATCAATCTCGTAACGTACGTATGAGATTCTTTTTAAAACGTCGTACGTACGAGATTCTTTTTCGAACGTACATACATACCGTACATACGAGATTCTTCGTACGTACGAGATTGTTCGTACCGTACTCGTACGTGGGTTTTTGGGTTGATGACTTAGTTATATTTTGGTTAGGGACTGGAAAGATTTGCACTTTGTTCAAATCTGGTCAGTTTTTTTGGTTGATGACTGAGTTATATTTTGGTCGGGGACTGGCAGGATTTGCACTGTGCTCAAATCTGGTGGGTTTTTGGGTTGATGACTGAATTATATTTTGGTTAGGGACTGGAAAGATTTGCACTGTGTTCAAATCTGGTGGGTTTTTGGGTTGATGACTGAATTATATTTTGGTTAGGGACTGGAAAGATTTGCACTGTGTTCAAATCTGGTGGGTTGTTTTGGTTGATGACTGAGTTATATTTTGGTCGGGGAGTGGCAGGATTTGCACTGTTTTCAAATATGGTGGGTTTTTGGGTTTATGACTGAATTATATTTTGATTAGGGACTGGGAAGATTTGCAGTGTGTTTAAATTTGGTGGGTTTTTGGGTTGATGACTGAGTTATATTTTGGTTTAGGATTGGCAGGATTTGCATTGTCTTCAAATCAGGTGGGTTTTTCGATTGATGACTGAGTTTTATTTTGGTCAGGGATTGGCAGGATTTGCACTGTGTTTCAATCTGGTGGGTTGATGGGTTGATGAATGAGTTATATTTTAGTCGGGTATCGGCAGGATTTGCACTGTCTTGAAATCAGGTGGGTTTTTGAGTAGATGACTGAGTTATATTTTGGTTGGGGATTGGCAGGATTTGCACAGTGTTCAAATATGGTGAGTTTTTGGGTTGATGACTGAATTATATTTGGGTTAGGGACTGGCAGGATTTGCACAGTGTTCAAATCTGGTGGGTTTTTGGGTTGATGACTGAGTTATATTTCGATTGGTGATTGGAAAGATTTGCACTGTGTTCAAATCTGGTGGGTTTTTGGGTTGATGACTGAGTTATATTTCGATTGGTGATTGGTAAGATTTGCACTGTGTTCAAATCTGGTGGGTTTTGGGGTTGATGACTGAGTTATAGTTTGGACAAAGATGGGCAGGATTTGAACTGTTTTCGAATCTGGTGGGTTTTTGGGTTGACGATTGAATTATATTCTGGTTAGGGACTGGAAAGTTTTGCACTGTGTTCAAATCTAGTGGGTTTTTGGATTGATGACTTAGTTATATTATGGTCGGGGATTGACAGGATTTGAGCTGTCTTCAAATCTGGTGGGTTTTTGGGTTGATAAATGCGTTATTTATTGGTCGGGGATGGGCAGGATTTGCACTGTGCTCAAATCTGGTGGGTTTTTGGGTTGATGAATGCGTTATATTTTGGTCGGGGACTGGCAGGATTTGCACTGTGTTCAAATCTGGTGGGTTTTAGGGTTGATGACTGAGTTTTATTAGTGCTTTGCAGGGGCCCTGTGGAGTTGTTGAGTACATAGTGTTTGTATGTATTTTAAGTATGTGTCAGTAAAGCTATGGTAAGAAATTCTACGATTAAAATATAACTCAGTCACGAACCCAAAAATCCACTAGGTTTGAGCACTGTGCAAATCCTGCAAGTCCACGACCAAAATAAAACTTAGTCATCAATACAAAAACCCACCCTATTTTCGCACAGTGCAAATCTGTCCAGTCCCTAACCAAAATATAACTCAGTCATCAACCAAAAATCACCATAATTAAGCACAGTCCAAATCCTGCCAATCCCCGACCAAAATATAACTAAGTAATAAACCCAAAAACCAACATGATTAAATCGTCAAGCCTAAAAGCCCACAAGATTTAGACACAGTGCAAATCTTTCCAGTCCCTAACTAAAATATAAATCAGTCATCAATTCAAAAACCAACCAGATTTTAGCACAGCGCAAATCCTGCCAATTCCCGACTAAAATATAACTCAGTCATCAACCCAAAAACCTACCAGATTTTAGCACTGTGCAAATCCTGCCAGTCCCCGACTAAAATATAACACAGTCATCAACCCAAAAACCCACCATATTTTAGCACATTCCAAATCCTGCCAGTCCCTAACACAAATATAATTCAGTCATCAATTCAAAAACCAACCAGATTTTAGCACAGTGCAAATCCTGCCAATCCCCGACTAAAATATAACTCAGTCATCAACCTAAAAACCAACCTGATTTGAACACAGTGCAAATCTTTCAGTCCCTAACCAAAATATAATTCAGTCATCAATTCAAAAACCAACCAGATTTTAGCACAGTGCAAATCCTGCCAATCCCCGACTAAAATATAACTCAGTCATCAATCAAAAACCAACCAGATTTGAACACAGTGCAAATCTTTTCAGTCCCTAACCAAAATATAATTCAGTCATCAATTCAAAAACCAACCAGATTTTAGCACAGTGCAAATCCTGCCTATCCCGGACTCAAATATAACTCAGTCAATAACTCAAAAACCCACCAGATTTTAGCATTGTAGTAAAATATAACGCAGTCATCAACCCAAAAACCAACCCGATTTGAACACAATGCAAATCTTTTCAGTCCCTAACAAAAATATAATTCAGTCATCAACCCAAAAACCAACCAGATTTTAGCACAGTGCAAATCCTGCCAATTCCCGACTAAAAGTCATCAATTCAAAAACCAACCAGATTTTAGCTCAGTGCAAATCCTGCCAATTCCCGACTAAAATATAACTCAGTCATCAACCCAAAAACCAACCTGATTTGAACACAGTGCAAATCTTTCAGTCCCTAACCAAAATATAATTCAGTCATCAATTCAAAAACCAACCAGATTTTAGCACAGTGCAAATCCTGCCAATCCCCGACTAAAATATAACTCAGTCATCAATCAAAAACCAACCAGATTTGAACACAATGCAAATCTTTTCAGTCCCTAACCAAAATATAATTCAGTCATCAATTCAAAAACCAACCAGATTTTAGCACAGTGCAAATCCTGCCAATTCCCGACTAAAATATAACTCATTCAATAACTCAATAACCCACCAGATTTTAGCATTGTGTAAATCCTGCCAATTCCCGACTAAAATATAACGCAGTCATCAACCCAAAAACCAACCAGATTTTAGCACATTCCAAATCCTGCCAATCCCCGACTAAAATATAACTCAGTAATCAACCCGAATACCAACCAGATTTGAACACAGTGTAAATCTTTTCAGTCCCTAACCAAAATATAATTAAAAAACACACAAGATTTTAGCACAGTGCAAATCCTGCCAATTCCCGACTAAAATATAACTCAGACATCAACCCAAAAATCAACCAGATTTTAGCACAGTGCAAATCCTGCCAATTCTCGACTAAAAGTCATCAATTCAAAAACCAACCAGATTTTAGCACAGTGCAAATCCTGCCAATTCCCGACTAAAATATAACTCAGTCATCAACTCAAAAACCAACCAGATGTTAGCATTGTGCAAATCTTTCCAATCCCCGACTAAAATATAACACAGTCATCAACCCAAAAACCAACCAGATTTGAACACAGTGCAAATCTTTTCAGTCCCTAACCAAAATATAATTCAGTCATCAATTCAAAAACCAACCAGATTTTAGCACAGTGCAAATCCTGCCAATTCCCGACTAAAATATAACTCAGTCATCAACCCAAAAACCAACCTGATTTGAACACAGTGCAAATCTTTCAGTCCCTAACACAAATATAATTCAGTCATCAATTCAAAAACCAACCAGATTTTAGCACAGTGCAAATCCTGCCAATCCCCGACTAAAATATAACTCAGTCATCAACCTAAAAACCAACCTGATTTGAACACAGTGCAAATCTTTCAGTCCCTAACCAAAATATAATTCAGTCATCAATTCAAAAACCAACCAGATTTTAGCACAGTGCAAATCCTGCCAATTCCCGACTAAAATATAACTCAGTCAATAACTCAAAAACCCACCAGAATTTAGCATTGTACTAAAATATAACGCAGTCATCAACCCAAAAACCAACCCGATTTGAACACAATGCAAATCTTTTCAGTCCCTAACAAAAATATAATTCAGTCATCAATTCAAAAACCAACCAGATTTTAGCACAGTGCAAATCCTGCCAATCCCCGACTAAAATATAACGCAGTCATCAACCCAAAAACCAACCACATTTGAACACAGTGCAAATCCTGCCAATTCCCGACTAAAATATAACTCAGTCATCAACCCTAAAACCCACCAGATTTTAGCACACTGCAAATCCTGCCAATCCCCGACTAAAATATAACTCAGTCATCAACCCAAAAACAAACCGGATTTTAGCACAGTGCAAATCCTGCCAATTCCCCACTAAAATACAACTCAGTCATCAACCCTAAAACCCACCAGATTTTAGCACACTGCAAATCCTGCCAATCCCCGACTAAAATATAACTCAGACATCAACCCAAAAACCAACCAGATTTTAGCACAGTGCAAATCCTGCCAATTCCCGACTAAAAGTCATCAATTCAAAAACCAACCTGATTTTAGCACAGTGCAAATCCTGCCAATTCCTGACTAAAATATAACTCAGTCATCAACCCAAAAACCAACCTGATTTGAACACAGTGCAAATCTTTCAGTCCCTAACCAAAATATAATTCAGTCATCAATTCAAAAACCAACCAGATTTTAGCACAGTGCAAATCCTGCCAATCCCCGACTAAAATATAACTCAGTCATCAATCAAAAACCAACCAGATTTGAACACAATGCAAATCTTTTCAGTCCCTAACCAAAATATAATTCAGTCATCAATTCAAAAACCAACCAGATTTTAGAACAGTGCAAATCCTGCCAATTCCGGACTAAAATATAACTCATTCAATAACTCAATAACCCACCAGATTTTAGCATTGTGTAAATCCTGCCAATTCCCGACTAAAATATAACGCAGTCATCAACCCAAAAACCAACCAGATTTTAGCACATTCCAAATCCTGCCAATCCCCGACTAAAATATAACTCAGTAATCAACCCGAATACCAACCAGATTTGAACACAGTGTAAATCTTTTCAGTCCCTAACCAAAATATAATTAAAAAACACACAAGATTTTAGCACAGTGCAAATCCTGCCAATTCCCGACTAAAATATAACTCAGACATCAACCCAAAAATCAACCAGATTTTAGCACAGTGCAAATCCTGCCAATTCTCGACTAAAAGTCATCAATTCAAAAACCAACCAGATTTTAGCACAGTGCAAATCCTGCCAATTCCCGACTAAAATATAACTCAGTCATCAACTCAAAAACCAACCAGATGTTAGCATTGTGCAAATCTTTCCAATCCCCGACTAAAATATAACACAGTCATCAACCCAAAAACCAACCAGATTTGAACACAGTGCAAATCTTTTCAGTCCCTAACCAAAATATAATTCAGTCATCAATTCAAAAACCAACCAGATTTTAGCACAGTGCAAATCCTGCCAATTCCCGACTAAAATATAACTCAGTCATCAACCCAAAAACCAACCTGATTTGAACACAGTGCAAATCTTTCAGTCCCTAACACAAATATAATTCAGTCATCAATTCAAAAACCAACCAGATTTTAGCACAGTGCAAATCCTGCCAATCCCCGATTAAAATATAACTCAGTCATCAACCTAAAAACCAACCAGATTTGAACACAATGCAAATCTTTTCAGTCCCTAACCAAAATATAATTCAGTCATCAATTCAAAAACCAACCAGATTTTAGCACAGTGCAAATCCTGCCAATTCCCGACTAAAATATAACTCAGTCAATAACTCAAAAACCCACCAGATTTTAGCACAGTGCAAATCCTGCCAATCCCTGACTAAAATATAACTCAGTCATCAACCCAAAAACCAACCAGATTTGAACACAGTGCTAATCCTTTCAGTCCCTAACCAAAATATAATTCAGTCATCAATTCAAAAACCAACCAGATTTTAGCACAGTGCAAATCCTGCCAATTCCCGACTAAAATATAACACAGTCATCAACCCAAAAACCAACCTGATTTGAACACAGTGCAAATCTTTCCAGTCCCTAACGAAAATATAATTTAGTCATCAATTCAAAAACCAACCAGATTTTAGCACAGTGCAAATCCTGCCAATTCCCGACTAAAATATAACTCAGTCAATAACCCAAAAACCAACCTGATTTGAACACAGTGCAAATCTTTTCAGTCCCTAACCAAAATATAATTCAGTCATCAATTCAAAAACCAACCAGATTTTAGCACAGTGCAAATCCTGCTAATCCCCGACTAAAATATAACTCAGTCATCAACCTAAAAACCAACCAGATTTGAACACAATGCAAATCTTTTCAGTCCCTAACAAAAATATAATTCAGTCATCAATTCAAAAACCAACCAGATTTTAGCACAGTGCAAATCCTGCCAATTCCCGACTAAAATATAACTCAGTCAATAACTCAAAAACCCACCAGATTTTAGCATTGTACTAAAATATAATGCAGTCATCAACCCAAAAACCAACCAGATTTTAGCACATTCCAAATCCTGCCAATCCCCGACTAAAATATAACTCAGTAATCAACCCGAATACCAACCAGCAGATTTGAACACAGTGCAAATCTTTTCAGTCCCGAACCAAAATATAATTAAAAAACACACAAGATTTTAGCACAGTGCAAATCCTGCCAATTCCCGACTAAAATATAACTCAGACATCAACCCAAAAACCAACCAGATTTTAGCACAGTGCAAATACTGCCAATTCCTGACTAAAAGTCATCAATTCAAAAACCAACCAGATTTTAGCACAGTGCAAAACCTGCCAATTCCCGACTAAAATATAACTCAGTCATCAACTCAAAAACCAACCAGATGTTAGCATTGTGCAAATCTTTCCAATCCCCGACTAAAATATAACACAGTCATCAACCCAAAAACCAACCAGATTTGAACACAGTGCAAATCCTGCCAATTCCCGACTAAAATATAACTCAGTCATCAACCCTAAAACCCACCAGATTTTAGCACAGTGCAAATCCTGCCAATCCCCGACTAAAATATAACACAGTCATCAACCCAAAAACAAACCGGATTTTAGCACAGTGCAAATCCTGCCAATTCCCCACTAAAATACAACTCAGTCATCAACCCTAAAACCCACCAGATTTTAGCACACTGCAAATCCTGCCAATCCCCGACTAAAATATAACTCAGTCATCAACCCAAAAACAAACCGGATTTTAGCACAGTGCAAATCCTGCCAATTCCCCACTAAAATACAACTCAGTCATCAACCCTAAAACCCACCAGATTTTAGCACAGTGCAAATCCTGTCAATCACCGACTAAAATATAACTCAGTCATCAACCCAAAAACCAACCCGATTTGAACACAGTGCAAATCTTTTCAGTCCCTAACCAAAATATAATTAAAGCTTCAACCATAAAACCCACCAGATTTAGACACAGTGCAAATCTTTCCAGTCCCTAACCAAAATATAACTCAGTCAATAACACAAAAACCCACCAGATTTTAGCATTGTTCAAATCCTGCCAATCCCCGACTAAAATATAACGCAGTCATCAACCCAAAAACAAACCAGATTTTAGCACAGTGCAAATCCTGCCAATTCTCCACTAAAATACAACTCAGTCATCAACCCTAAAACCCACCAGATTTTAGCACACTGCAAATCCTGCCAATCCCCGACTAAAATATAACTCAGTCATCAACCCAAAAACCAACCTGATTTGAACACAGTGCAAATCTTTCAGTCCCTAACCAAAATATAATTCAGTCATCAATTCAAAAACCAACCAGATTTTAGCACAGTGCAAATCCTGCCAATCCCCGACTAAAATATAACTCAGTCATCAACCCAAAAACCAACCAGATTTGAACACAATGCAAATCTTTTTAGTCCCTAACCAAAATATAATTCAGTCATCAATTCAAAAACCAACCAGATTTTAGCACAGTGCAAATCCTGCCAATTCCCGACTAAAATATAACTCAGTCAATAACTCAAAAACCCACCAGATTTTAGCATTGTGTAAATCCTGCCAATCCCCGACTAAAATATAACGCAGTCATCAACCCAAAAACCTACCAGATTTTAGCACATTCCAAATCCTGCCAATCCCCGACTAAAATATAACTCAGTAATCAACCCAAAAACCAACCAGATTTGAACACAGTGCAAATCTTTTCAGTCCCGAACCAAAATATAATTAAATCGTCAACCCTAAAACCCACCAAATTTAGACACAGTGCAAATCTTTCCAGTACCTAACCAAAATATAACTCAGTCATCAACCCAAAAACCAACCAGATTTTAGCACAGTGCAAATTCTGCCAATTCCCGACCAAAATATAACTCAGTCAATAACCCAAAAACCCACCAGATTTTAGCATTATGCAAATCTTTCCAATCCCCGACTAAAATAAAACACAGTCATCAACCCAAAAACCAACCAGATTTGAACACAGTGCAAATCCTGCCAATTCCCGACTAAAATATAACTCAGTCATCAACCCAAAAACCCACCAGATTTTAGCACAGTGCAAATCCTGCCAATTCCCGACTAAAATATAACTCAGTCATCAACCCAAAAACCAACCCGATTTGAACACAGTGCAAATCTTTTCAGTCCCTAACCAAAATATTATTAAATCGTCAACCCTAAAACCTACTTGATTTAGACACAGTGCAAATCTTTCCAGTCCCTAACCAAAATATAACTCAGTCAATAACCCAAAAACCCACCAGATTTTAGCATTGTTCAAATCCTGCCAATCCCCGACTAAAAGAAAACGCAGTCATCAACCCAAAAACCCACCAGATTTTAGCACAGTGCAAATCCTGCCAATAACCGACTAAAATATAACTCAGTCATCAACCCAAGAACCAACCCGATTTGAACACAGTGCAAATCTTTTCAGTCCCTAACCAAAATATAATTAAATCTTCAACCATAAAACCCACCAGATTTAGACACAGTGCAAATCTTTCCAGTCCCTATCCAAAATATAACTCAGTCATCAATTCAAAAACACACAAGATTTTAGCACAGTGCAAATCCTGCCAATTCCCGACTAAAATATAACTCAGACATCAACCCAAAAACCAACCAGATTTTAGCACAGTGCAAATCCTGCCAATTCCCGACTAAAAGTCATCAATTCAAAAACCCACCAGATTTTAGCACAGTGCAAATCCTGCCAATTCCCGACTAAAATATAACTCAGTCATCAACCCAAAAACCAACCAGATGTTAGCATTGTGCAATTCTTTCCAATCCCCGACTAAAATATAACACAGTCATCAACCCATAAACCAACCAGATTTGAACACAGTGCAAATCCTGCCAATTCCTGATTAAAATATAACTGAGTCATCAACCCAAAAACCCACCAGATTTTAGCACAGTGCAAATCCTGCCAATTCCCGACTAAAATATAACTCAGTCATCAACCCAAAAACCAACCAGATGTGAGCACAGTGCAAATCCTGCGGATCCCCGATCAAAATATAACGCAGTCATCAACCCAAAAACACACAAGATTTTAGCGCAGTGCAAATCCTGCCAGTCCCCGACTAAAATATAACGCAGTGATGGACCCAAAAACCAACCAGATTTGAACACAGTGAAAATCGTTTCAGTCCCGAACCAAAATATAATTAAATCGTCAACCCTAAAACCCACCAGATTTAGACACAGTGCAAATCTTTCCAGTCCCCGACTAAAATATAACGCAGTCATGAACCCAACACAAAAACCCACAAGATTTTAGCACAGTGCAAATCCTGCCAATCGTCGACTAAAATATAACTCAGCCATCAACCCAAAAACCAACCAGATTTGAACACAGTGCAAATGTTTTCAGTCCCGAACCAAAATATAATTAAATCGTCAACCCTAAAACTCACCAGATTTGAACACAGTGCAAATCTCTCCAGTCCCTAACCAAAATACAATTCAGTCATCAATTCAAAAACCAACAAGATTTTAGCACAGTGCAAATTTCGCCAATTAACACTGTGCAAATCTTTCCAGTCTCTTACCAAAATATAATTCAATCGTGAACCAAAAAACCAACCATGTTTGAACACAGTGCAAATCATGCCGATCCCCGACCAAAATTTAACTCAGTAATAAAAAAAAAACCCACCTGATTTGAAGACAGTGCAAATTCTTCCGACACGACCCCCGACCAAAATATAATTCAATCGTGAACCAAAAAACCAACCATATTTGAACACAGTGCAAATCCTGCCGATCCCCGAGCAATATATAACTCAGTTATCAACCAAAAAACCCACCTGATTTGAAGACAGTGCAAATTCTTCTGACCCCCGACCAAAATATAATTCAATCGTGAACCAAAAAACCAACCATATTTGAACACAGTGCAAATCCTGCCGATCCCCGACCAAAATATAACTCAGTAATCAACCAAAAAACCCACCTGATTTGAAGACAGTGCAAATTCTTCCGACCCCCGACCAAAATATAATTCAATCGTCAACGCAAAAATCCACCAATTTTTGCACAGTGGAAATCTTTCCAGTCCCTAATCAAAATATAACTCGTTCGTCAAAGACCGAACTTACAAATCCTGCCCATCCCCAACCTTAAATCAACTTGATTATCTATTCATATTATGTATCCAGTTCAGACAAAGATAGTTCTGATAGCAGTTCCAATTGAGTTGATAGGGGACTCATTGATTCGTACGAATAGAACAACTGCCGTCATGTAGCTTTGGTACTGGTGGACACGAAAGGAATTTAATATACCGGTACGAGCTGCCAATAATTACAAAATACTGGTATGTACCGTATCACAACAACGATTAAAGTAGATGTATGATGACTGCATTTGTTCTTAGATCCAGTACATACTCATACTACATACCTTGCTTGAGTCATAGTTCATTTTTGAAGGGGTGAAAGAAACCATTTTTTTCACTTTTTAGTTTTTCAAAAGATTTGTTCTTAGATCCAGTACATACTCATACTACATACCATGCTTGAGTCATACTTCATTTTTGAGGGGGTGAAAGAAACTATTTTTTCAATTTTGGTTCAAGAGAAACTATTTTTTTTTAATTTTATTAGGGGTTGAAAGAAACTATTTTTCTAATTTCAATTTATTGGTGATTCAATTCTTTGACTCAATTCCATGATACAAGTCTATGATTCAATTCTCTGATTCAATTTTCAATCAAGTCTACATCTGAGAACTGTTTCTCTACCCCCTGCGGGATATGGCGCGGTACGTTCAGAACTCCCTACCTCATTTTCAAAATTCCCTGCTTCCTGATTTCACGTGTTTACTAAAAAACCTGAGTCTATGAATCCAATCCACAATTTAATTCCATGATTCAATTCCATCATACAAGTCTATGATACAATACAATATACGTAATTGAATTATATTATTCAATTCTACTACTCAATTTTGATTCAAGTCTATGAGTCAGGTCTATGAGTCAAATATATGATTCATTTTCATGACTCAAGTAAATGATTCCATTCCATGCCTCAGATCTATGAATCAATTCATCAATCCAAGTCTATGATTCTAATCCATAATTCAAATCCATAATTCCAATCCATGCTTCCAATCCATGATTCCAATCCATGATTCAATTCCATGATACAAGTCTATGGTTCAATTCTGTGATTCAATTTTGATTCAATTATATGATTCATTTTCATGACTCAAGTCAATGATTCCATAGTGTGGGTGGGTTAGTGGCTGAGCAAATGAGGTCACAGGATCGAATTGGATGTATGATCCTACCTTTCGTTGGTATTGTTGTAGATGAAAAGTGTATGGCAAAAGTGTACATTTGTAGCATGGACCTAGTAGTGTTCTTGGAGTATGCAAATTTGCAAACAAATTAAAAGCCATAGTTAGATGGCATTTCCATCCTTCACCTTCTAGGGGGGGATAGAATTGTCGCTTTACGGAGACAAAGCCCACTTGTACATTGTGCGTGCGAAAATCTGCTTTGCAGATCGTTTCACAGTGGTGTACTTTAAGGTGCTGAGGCTTTCTCCATAAGTATAATCTGAAATGGTACTGTTGGCTTACAATGATGAATTCAATCTTGAACTTGAAGCTTCATGCATTACAAGTGGCATTAATTACAATTTGGTGAAAAATACATGGTGTGCACACTCGACTATAGTCTTGTGGGTAAGACACATCCTCTGTCAGCAATTATGTATTCTTGATGTAATTGGAATAATATGAGCTACACTCAAGCATTGTTTTCCTCAAACAGACTCTTTGGAATCTGAATGGTGAAAAACAACAATGAAGTATTTTCAGTGTCTCTAATTTTTGTTTGTCTGTTTAAATCCAACCCACCAGATTTGAACACAGTGCAAATCCTGCCAATCCCCAAACAAAATATAACTCAGTCATAAACCCAAAAAGCCACCAGATTTGAACACAGTGCAAATCTTTCCAGTCCCTAACCCACCTGATTTGAACACAGTGCAAATCCTGCCGATCCCCCACCAAAATATAATTCAATTGTCAACCCAAAAACCCACCAGATTTGAACACAGTGCAAATCTTCCCAGTCCCTAACCCAAATATAATTCAATTGTCAACCCAAAAACCCACCAGATTTGAACACAGTGCAAATCTTCCCAGTCCCTAACCCAAATATAATTCAATTGTCAACGCACAGTGCAAATCTTTCCAGTCCCCAACCATAATATAATTCAATCGTGAACCCAAAAACCCACCAGATTTGAACACACTGCAAATCTTTCCAGTCCCTAACCAAAATATAATTCAATCGTCAACCCACAAACTCACCAGATTTGAACACAGTGCAAATCTTTCCAGTCCCTACTCACCGTACGTACCGTACAATATTTCGCTTTTTCGATCGAATTCAGAGTACGAACCGGTATATGACTGTAAATACATCAAGTCCGACTCATTCATGTACAAATTGTACCAATTCTAACAAGTCCGATATTATTTCTCACCAACTCTCATCTGGGAAGATTGATGACGACGTGACGACCAACTTGATCTAAGACAGATTTTAATCGTTTGATTTTTTCTTTATTCAGGTTAAATTTTATGGTTAGTTGCAACCAAAAAAATGAGAGTTTGCTACCATAAAAATGAGCGCGCACCACTAGATATTACTATTGCTTTTAGAAGAAGCATCTCATTTCCGTAAATAAATGTTTGGCTAAGCTTTTTAGCGATTTTTAGTCGTAGCGTTTGTACCAAGTCTACTTGTTAAAAACAGATTTTTTTAATATTTCTACGTATTTTTCCCCCCCCAAACCCCCCCCCCCCACATAAACTCCGTCTAGAAGGTTACGTTGTCAACTCCTAGGGTTAGTGTTAAACGTTCAACTAACAACTCCACCAATTTTGGTTAGGGACTGGAAAGATTTGCACTGTGTTCAAATCTGGTGGGTTTTTGGATTGATGACTGAGTTATATTTTAGTCGGGGATTGACAGGATTTGCACTGTGTTCAAATCTGATATGTTTTAGGGTTGAGGATTGAGTTATATTTTGGTCGGGGATTGGAAAGATTTGCACTGGCTTCAAATCTGTTCAATTTTTGAACTGATGACTGAGTTACTTTTTAGTCAGGGATTGAAATAATTTGCACTGTGCTCAAATCTCGTGGGTTTTTCAGCTGTTGGGAGACACAAAACATAAGAATACTGATCTACAAAGAAGAAAAGACGAAAACAAGCACATAACTTCACAGTACCCGACAGGAACAAACCATCATGAAAAGCAATATACCTCCCATGGATTTGGATGATCAGGAAATCAATGACAATGCCAATACAACTGTGGGTACAGAGAAGACACTAGAAGGAAAAACAGAGTCAAAAACAATTTCTGTCATGCTAGAAGCAGCAATCGATACAGCACCCGACAGGAACAATCCTATCATGAACAGCAATTTATCGCCCGCCAACGCAGCAACCGATACAGCACCCGACAGAAAAAATCCCATCATGAACAGCAATTTATCAAACACCAACAATCCTGCTTTGACGACACTAACTCCCATGGATTTAGAGGGTAAAGAAAGTAATGACAATGCCAATATAACTGTGGGTACGGAGAAGACACTTGAAGGAAAAATGGAGTCAAAAACAATTTCTGTCATGCTAGAAGCAGCAATCGATGACAATGGTAATGCCAATGTGAATGTCGGCATTGTTAAGGAAACAAATTTAGAAAATATTGGACAGGACACGGTGAATTACAAAACGGTTGCAGGGACAGAGACGGCAACAATTCCTGGTAATGACGCAACAGCAACAACAACAGAAATAGATGTGACGACAAATGAGACAACCCCACCGGACGACCACCAGATTGTTGAAAGGATGTCAGATATATTAAATTCCTTTTGTGACCAGAAGTACCAAAGCTACCAGATGGTAGATTTCCTATTCGTACGAATCAATGAGTCCCGTATCCATCTAAGTAATCGATTCCCACGGCATATCGATTCCCACGGCGCATCGATTCCCATCGCGCATCAACGGTGAGCAATCCCTGTTTTACAATATTGCCATTGTTCTTCGGTGAGCAAACTCTGATTTCATAAAATATCACACGAGCTACGGGAGCAATTCCTGACCTTAATGATAAACATATCATGGAGTCTTCCTAACGGAACAAGAGAAGAAAACCGTTGGCGTGTGATTCTCACACAATACATATACATGCATACAGATATATATGGTCAACGACTAATACATGTACGGAAATAATCAGCGAGTAATCTCAGCACTACGCAACAGCAGTTGCAACGTATTCATCTCAATAAAAGAGATATCTTGCATTTCGGCAAGATTTCACTTTATCTCATACTTTTAACATTCAACTGATTTATATCCCAAAATTCACACTAGTTGCTACCAACTACTTGTAATCTACATACTAAGATCTGTCTCGCTGCAATCTGAATAAGTCACAGCAAGAAGGGGTCTGGCGTTTCCCTAGTCTCGCCTGTAGTCCGATTATCCGTTGCCGAAAGTATCCAACCACAATTGTCACGCGTAGAGTACAATCGTTCGTCTACTAACACACTAACGCAGCGTTGCTGTTCGTCAGAAGCCTTTGAAATCAGACTCTCAACGAATTGGATTCAGAAGGAAAATATTAGATTAACAGTCGCAAGCTCTAAGAAGGCTTGCACACAAAAAGGAACAGGAACGGAATTGAATACAATCCCTACGCTGGCATATGCACATCGCACATCGTACACGAAGCAGTTCCCATTCTCAGTCACCGCGCAATTCCTTCGAAGGCTCGGAACCACCACAGATGCCGAACATATCGTTGATGCCCGGCAATGCACTCGGAGGCAAAGAGAAGAATGACGCCGAAGTCGCCACTATCAACCGCTTTCCCAGCTTCGATACTGATATGAAAAAGATACTCGTATCCCTACTCAACGTAACAAGTGAGACTACTAGCAAGTTGTGTCTAGCTCTCAAGGAAGGCGGATTATGCGAGTGGAAGTCATTCCTCGACGCACTTATCGAACCGGATTTTGCACGCGAACTTACCTATACGGAGGGAGGACTGCCAACGCATATCCCTCGATCCATTCAAAGGAGCATAGAAGCACTTGCGGATTTCACTATCGACCTACAAGAAGTCGATGTCGTTCTAGAAGAAGACGAGAGTAACTGGAAAGATGTTAAGTCATATACATACAGGGAATTCCAGTCATTCCGCGAAGAACGTGCCCAACGCTTGCGTATGTGTAACACACTAGGGGTAGAATTTGAGTAGGAGTGATAATTATGAATGGATTAATACTTTTCGAAATTGGATGGAAACTTAACAGATAAAATAATGAGCGATCGGGCCATGCTGGCTTCGATCGTGCCCTGCTGGCTTCGATCGCTCGTGGATATTCATATAGAGTGTTGTGATATGAATCGTGCGCCTGCCGGGTATCGGTATACCATTGTATACAGATAATGGCTCGCTTCTTAATGATTCTTAGAGTGGTCCCAAGTCTCATTAGTTCGATCGCACGTATCCTTCGAATGGTATCTTGGACTTGTACGGTAGATTGCAGTACGTACTCGTAGTAGGTACTAAGGTACGCTACCTTGGTAGGTACGACCGCAGTACGTTACAGAGTCCCCCAATGAGTGACTTGAGGATCACTGTTTCGTTACTAGACTTCTTCCATGTCTAGATCATTGTTCGCCGGTTCATCTTGTGCTGGATGTTCTTTGTATGGGGTCAGCTTTCGAATGTCGACTGTTTCCGTGACATTTGGAGACAGCCTCAGTTTCACTGTGCCATTGGTATGTACTTGCACAATTTGATATGGGCCTTTCTTCTGAGGTTGTAATTTGTCTGGATCTGGTTCTTTCATCCATACCTTATCATCAACCTTGAAAACATGCTTGATGCGCTTGGCATTCTGTCGTAGGAGATTCATGTTGATGCCCTGTTGTCGAATTTGTTGTAGCGCAATGAGATTGGATGTGAGTGGTATGTCCAATAGCATGTCCCTGTTGAACACCAGGGCTCCTGGAGATGAGCCCATAGATGCGTTGATTGCGCATCTGGTGGCGTGCATGCAAGTAGCTAATGCATTGTCCATGAGCTGTGTGGCCTGTGTGTTGGTTTGAGGTGGATTCACATGTACCAATATGCGCAGAGTGTCTGCAATGGTATGATGGGCCCTTTCGCAGACAGCGTTGCTCTGAGGATTTTTTACTGTGGTAGCCACACCTTCAATTCCATAGGATGCCAGTGTATTTTGGAATTCATGGCCTAGGAACTCTCCACCATTGTCATAGACACACTTGACTGGTCTTGGATATCGGGCTAACCAGCAGTTGGTGAATTGGTTGGAGACATGTTGACTTGACTTGTCTCTGATGCGAATGATTTCCAGCAGGTTGGTAACCGGGTCGATGCAAGTGAGAGCCTTGAAGTTGTAGACTTTTCCTTGGGCTGTTACCTTCCATGGTCCAATCAGATCCACATGCACTTCACTGAATGGTGCCAACGGCGCTTGCTTGGGCGCCAGCAACCCGTAACTAGCATTTCTGCTCTTGTACTTGATGCAATCATCCGGGCATACGTATTCTTGGCATAGCTTGGTGAGACGTTCCACGTGGAACCTGGAGGCTATTGTTTGGTTGAGCCTGGTGGATCCACAGTGCCCTAATAGTAGATGGTACCACTTGAGTAGTTGTGGAGCAAGGGAGGTTGGAATGTAGATTTTCCATTCTTCTCTGGTTTCTGCTTTGGAGTAGCATGCAATTTCCTGATTACCAAGTTGTTGTTTGAAGAAGGTTGGTAATTGTAGCTTGGCTGGTAGCGTCTCATCGTTTTGTTGATGTTGAGCGATATTGGTGTAATTCACTGGGCATTCCATCTCCTGGAGTGTTGGCAGGTTGACCAGACACTCATTGTTCAGTAGACATGAATATAATTCATCGTCTGCGTCATGGCATAGGTTTGGGAATACCTCTGGGAATTCTTGTAGAAAAAGCTCTTCATCTGCTTGTTCAGGGACGTCTAACTTGAGAAAGTCGATTAACGTTCCTTTGCCTTGCTTCTGTTTCTCCCCCACTGTAGGTGGATCCATCCTGGGTAATCTTGAGAATGCATCCGCGAGTACATTCTTGGGTCCTTCCACATAATTCCACTTGAGGTTGTATTCTTGGAGAAAGAGATTCCATCGGAGCACTCGCTGTGGAGAGAGGGTTTTGAAGGTGAGATTCTTGTGGTCTGTGTAAATGTTGAGTTCACAGCCTAATAGTAGTTTCCTGTATTCCTTGCAACACAAGACTATTGCAAGTAGTTCCTTTTCTGTCGTAGTATAATTCTTCTGAGCTGCATTCAGCTTCTTGGACCAATAAGCAATTGGTTTTCCCTTTTGTAGGATCGCTGCGCCAAGTTGTAGATCTGATGCATCTGTGTAGATATCGAATGGTAGATTCAGATCTGGGTATGTGTTCAGCGCGTCACTTGCTATCATGGCTTTCATTTCTTCAAAGGCTTTTTCCTGAGCCAGCCCCCATGTGAAGGCCGACTTTGTTGTTGTTTTAGGCTGCCCATTGGCAGTCTTCTTGGGGGTTCCCGTGAGTTCAAACAAAGGAGAGAGGACATGTGATCTTCTTGGCCACATATCCCGGTAGTAACCAACAGCACCTAGAAAGGACTTGACTTGAGTGATTGTTTTGGGTCTGTCCATTCTCAGAATAGCTTCAATTTTCTTCTTCCAAGGTTTCACGGCTTCTGGAGTCATCCAAAATCCGAGAAAGTCAGTTTCCTGTACAGCCCAGTCACATTTGAGGGGGTTGCACTTGAGACCATTTTCATTCAGTTGTTGCAGAATTGTGTCCACTGTTTGCATGTGGTGGTTGAAGGTGTCATTTGTCCAGATTCCAATGTCATCAATATAGACGGTGCAGTCGGTACCTTGCAAAATGTCCTCCATCAGTTGTTGCGCGACATCCGGAGAGATTTTCACGCCCATTGGCAGTCTTTGGTATTCATAGCAGCCATATGGTGTGACAATCGTGCATAGTTTCTTGCTTGGTTCATCCAATTCAAAACAGTAGTATTGCATAGACAAGTCAATTTTGGTGAAATGGGTGTATTTGCCGCGTCGATGCATGATGTCCTGAATTCTTGGTATTGGATATGGTCTTCTGACTAGCAGTTCATTGAGTTCTCGAAAATCTGACACCCAACGGACCCTGTTATCCTTCTTTGGAATGATAAAAGTAGGAAATGCCCATTCAGCTGGGCCATCACATCTTTTGAGGACTCCATCATCTACCAGATTCTGGAGCTCCCTTTTGAATAGTTCTTCTCTTTTGTATGCGACTGCATATGGCTTCTTGTGGACTGGCTTGGCATCGGGCTTCAGTTTGAGTGAGATTTTCTTGTGCGGGTATTTTCCTAGTTCGCCATTGAAAACGTTTGGATATTTGGATAGGACAGCTTGGAATTGTTGTTTTTCTAACGCTGTCATGTGCGCTTGCTGTTCTGCAACTGATGTTGGATCCGTAGCTTCATAGGCTCTGTCAAGGATGATGGGCGACGAAGATACTGCATCATGCGCAAATAGCTCAGAATCAATGGATTCTTCCAGTAATGCTTGAAAATATGCTTCTTGCAGATCTGGAGTAATATCAAAACTGGCTGTTTCGCGCATTGGAATTTGTCGGTTGTTCCATTGAATCATGCTGGATTCAAATAACAAGTTGATATTGGTGCTGCATAGAAAGTCTCGACCGAAGATAATGTCATATTTGCATGATTTGGATTCAAATAATCTGGCCTCACAACGCTCGATTGTTGTGTTCCCAAATTCTTGTAGCTTGAGATTCTTCATTACGACAAACAACGAGGTGTCAAATGATCCATTGGCTGTGGTTGTGATGGTTCTTGTTTTGGATTGAATTGGTAGAACTCCCAAGGGAAGTGCCCTTTTGTTGATGAGGGTTGTTGTGCTGCCGCTGTCGAGTAGGGCAAGCATTGTTTTTGTTGTTTTTACAGGAATGCCTTGAATGTATTGGATGGTTGTTAAAACAATAGGAGCCACATCGCTCTTCTTTGTTTTCGTAGCTACGGGATATTCCGTCTTTGGTTGTAGGGTTGTACTTTTTGCCAGACGAGAAGTCCAGCTTGTTGTCATCGATCTTGTTGATGTTGCTGCCCCATTCATTTGGTCGTTTGTACCCGTAACCGCGTTGCGATTATTGTTGATCGAACCATTCTTTCGGTCGTTCGTACCCGTGCCAATAGAATCGTCATTCATTTTGGCTGTATTTTTGGCTGATTCAAATAACAAGTTGATATTGGTGCTGCATAGAAAGTCTCGACCGAAGATAATGTCATATCTGCATGATTTGGATTCAAATAATCTGGCCTCACAACGCTCGATTGTTGTGTTCCCAAATTCTTGTAGCTTGAGATTCTTCATTACGACAAACAACGAGGTGTCAAATGATCCATTGGCTGTGGTTGTGATGGTCTTTGTTTTGGATTGGATTGGTAGAACTCCAAGGGGAAGTGCCCTTTTGTTGATAAGGGTTGTTGTGCTGCCACTGTCAAGTAGGGCAATCATTGTCTTTGTTGTTCTTACTGGAATGCCTTGAATGTATTGGATGGTTGTTAAAACAATGGGAGCCACATTGCTCTGCTTTGTTTTGGTATATACAGGATATTCCGTATTTGGTTGTAGGGTTGTACTTTTTGCCAGACGAGAAGTCCAGCTTGTTGTCATCGAGCGTGTCAATGCCGCTGCCCCATTATTTTGGTCGTTCGTGCCCGTGCCAATCAAATTGTCATTCGATTTGGTTGTTTTGTTATTGGCTTTTGTACCCGTATCTTGGTTTTTCTTTTTCCCGACGCGTTCATCCTGTTCAAACTGGACTCGTCGTGAGCTTTTGTCAACATCAGATATATGTTCTGTAGGTTTCTCCCCTTCTGTGGAGAGAGTTCCTCCTGCGAGCCCAATTGGCTGTGCCAAATTGGCATCCAGGTCCTGTGGAGCTGGAGGCAGGGTGACTGCTCTTGTTTGGCCTCAAGGAAGCCAAATTTGCTCACCGCTCTGTACGCTGTGTTCTGCTTTGCCGCCATGTTGTTGGAGGAAAGCTTCCTTTGCGCGCTGCATGTGTGCTTGGAATGATTCATTGCTGGCTGTGGTAGTTTTTCCGGCTGAGTCATTATTGTTTTTCTTGTCGGCACGCTGCTTTTTCTTCTGTTTGGAGTACCTGTTCTTGGGACATTCGGACCAATCATGGTGGTGTCCGGGAATGCGACAGGGGTTAGAAGATTTTTGTCCTTGGTTTTTGTTGTTGGTTTTGCGTTTGGATTGGTTGTTGGCATTGTTTCCAGGACGTCTCCCTTGTTTTTTGCCTCCTCCATTCCTTAGCTTGGACTCGCGTTCTCGACTGGACATATATTCCACAATTTTCTGGATGGACGTTTCTGCAGTGATGCCACCATGAATTTGGCCATATTGCTCAACCCACAGGTTGGGGAAGGTGTGGAGCAGTATTGTTGTTTTGTTGATTTTGTTGAGATTTTGGCCATGACCTTGCAGCTTCTCAGAGTATCGAATGAGCCGGTTGATGCGCAATGCATGGTCCTTGGCGGTGGTATCATGTGGTTTCTTGCATGCCTCACTGCGGATGTAGGTTTGCATGATGTCTTTTGCATCCCCTGCATCGCAGTAGTGTTCTTGAATGTAGTCCTTGATTGCTTCTTCATATCCTTCAATGTTCGCTGGATAATTTATATCGTTGTTGTCGTCGCGGGTTGTCTCCTGCCATTTGCGCTGTGCTTCAGGGCATAGGATCTTGGTGAATGATTCATAGTACCGGTCTTCAGAGAGTGGCAGGGTGCTTGCCGCGATGAGAAAAGCTTCCTCACAGTACAATAATTCTTCCAGGCCCCCGTCTTCTGAAAAGATGGGCACCTTCCATTCCTGTGAATTCCCATCGGCATCATAGACTTTCAAAGTGGCAAGTTTGTTCTTAGTCCGGTCAAAGCTGGAACAATAGGTGATTGGTGGTTCTCGGTGCAATCCGGTCGACATGTTGATACTTGCCTGATTTGATGTTCGGTTTCTTTTTATTTCTTGATTTCGATTTTCGATGTTTTCGATTTCTCGATTGTTGGAGACAGGAATTTTGTTTCGTTTTACTGATTAACAAATGTCGACTGGGCGAGAGGAGACCACTTTCGTTTACTTATGAGTCCAAAGTTCGTTCGAAAGATTGCTTGTTTTGTTAGAAAATTCGTTCTTTGAAGAAAAATATCGTTATTCTACAGTGATCTCTTCGTCAAGCAGTGTGCCTTCTTCTGGGTACTAATGTTGGAAGTCTTCAAGAGTGACCTTTCTGCATCATGTGTACACAGTCATTCTACCACTCGTGATGGACGCAAGGCCTACTTCGATTTCGTAAACCTTCATAGCAAGTCAAAAGCAAAGGTATACGACAACTCGACTCAGCTACAAGCGTTGCTCAAGTTGAATCTCAACAATTGGAAGGAATCCAAAGTGAAATTCATCACACATTGGTTTGATGAATTAAATCACCTCAACAAGCTCCGTCCTCCCAACAAGCCCCTTGAGTACCATACTGTTAAATCAGCATTGTGTCAGGCATGCTATTCCAGCTTCCAGCTAAGCGAACAGTTTGCCAAAGTCAAGGATCCAGGTGGGACGAATAGCACTGTGACGGATGCGGTTGCCGAGGCCGCTGCTATCCACGATCTTAAAATCACGCTTTTACTCGAAGCAACTCGACTTGATTCCCAGTCCGCGATGTCTGCTCCTTGGTCGACCGTACGTGCACACGTTCATGATTTTTCTTCTGAACCGAGCCAAAACCATGATGACTATGCTCTCCCCATCGAATTTGAAGGAGACTATCAAGATTATGCTGTGTTTAAGGCTGGACGTACCCCTGCCCCTACCACAAGGTTGCCTACAAACATATGGAAGGCCTTGTCACGTCAGGACATGAAGAGTTGGCTCAGTTTTTCTCCGGAAGGCAAGAAAATCGTGGTTGCCTCATTGCGACACGACTTACTTAACACGGACCAACCTGACCCCAACAGTGTCAAACCCATTACCCGGAAGGCATACCAACATGAACACTCGGTATCATTTTGAGAAGACGATACTTCGACCAAAGATGAGCATGCCAATTCCGCAGCAGACCTTCATCCTGCTGTAGAGAATGATCGTAGAGGTGTTTTCCATGCATCCCTAGGTGTATACAAATCAACAACCTCTCCGTCTAAGGACCAGCGACCTCTCAAGTCTTCCGTGTCACCCGCGCATCCCGCTCGATTCCTTTCAGACAACCCTGACATTCAGTACAAAAAGGACGGTGACACCCAAATACCTGTAGGAACACCCTCATATTCCGCCAATTTTCACCAGTGGTATACTCCCGAGGATGATCTCACCTTTCCTAACGGTAGTCCAGTAACGTCATACACATACCGTATACACAAAACTACGGTTACTAGCCCTGGTTTTGCCATGGTCGATCGTGGCGCAAATGGCTGCATCATCGGCAATGATGCGTGTCTCATCTCCAAGGATATCCCACCGCGATATGTTAACGTCACCGGCATTAACAATCATCAGGTACAGAATATTCCCATTGCTACATGCGGAGCATATTCCATGTCGAACAGAGGCCCCGTCATTCTCATTTTCAATGAATGTGCCTATACAGGACGACACCCTTCTATATTGTCATCCGGCCAGATGGAAGCATATTTTTCCACTGTCGACGACACATCCATCAAAGCGGGCGGCGGACAGGTCATCACCACCTCCGATGGCTATGCACTGTCTCTTAGCATACGACACGGTCTACCATACCTTGCGATGCGAAAGTATACGAATGTTGAGTTTGACACGCTCCCACATATTATCATGACATCCGATAAGCATTGGGACCCATCTGTTCTTGATACCACGATCAGTGCGAAGGATGAACAATTTCTCCAGAAATATCCTCCCCAACCACAGCAACTCCCTTATGCCGATTACGACGAATATGGGAACCCACGGTGTCTTGAAGGATTAGATATCTCTGTTTCCCCCGGGTCCTCCACGGTCACATCCCTCAGTTCGTATTCCAGCCATTCCACTTGATCTCCCTTCCTTCCTATTGATGATCATAGGGCCAACGATCACTCCTTTTGGCTTACTTCCACCGACTATGCTCATCAAGAACGTCTCGCATGCTGCGCTTTACCCGCAGCCTCTGGAACAGTCACTGCGTTTCCGACAGATTGTACTGCCAGTGACACTACACGTATTGCAGCTACGCCCCGCGAAAGATACCCCAACGAACATGACTACTTATCCCTGAAACCTTTCTTTTGTTGGGTTTCCACTGATCGCATCGAAGCTACGTTTGAAAACTCAACCCAATATGGTTCGTTAGCGGTTAGCCCTGATGGAAACATTTTCAAACGTTTTCATTCCCCACAACCGGCCATGAACGTTCGCCCCTTCAATGACGATGTTATGTCCGATGCTGTCTATTCAGATGTCCCAGCAATTGATGGTGGCTCCAAGATTGCTCAGATCTTCTTTGGCCACAAATCACATATTATACACGTTGAGGAAATGCGTACCACCGGCGATTTTCTATCTTGCTTCCAGAACTTTGTTCGAAAATGGAGCAGGCCCATTCGCCTCCTTTGCGACCACGGTAACTATCAATCCAGTAAGAAGGTCATCGATTACCTCAAAATGTTATGGATTGGACTCTGGCAAAGTGAACCGTATCACCAACACCAGAATCAATTCAAACGACGATACCAAACCTTCAAGCGCATTGTCAATCGCGTCATGGATCGTACAGGCACACCACCACACCTATGGCTACTGTGCATGACATACGTCGCGGGTCTCCTCAATGTTGTTTCTGATCCTACGCTGTCCGATAAACAATCGATCTTTATTGCCACCGGTACACTTGGCGACATCAGCGCATACACCAGTTTCTTCTGGTTTGAACCTGTGTATTTCAAAACCAATGACTCCCCTTTCGGTACCCAGTCTACCAAACGCCTAGGTCATTTCGTCGGCATCGCCGAACATGTTGGCAATGGACTCTGCTTCCGAATCTGGGATCCCGTTACCAACAAGTTACTTGACCGGTCCGGTGTTCGATCTGCTCTTACGCCTGAGTCACGTAACAAACGCGCGGGCCTATTCACTGATGATGGTTTCATCAAATGGCGTAACACCAAGGATTCCTTGCACCGTTTATATGCCACTGGAGACGCTCCAGCATTTAAACATGGGGAGCATACCACTCAGAGTAACCCCATTGACGAGTCTACAAAACCAGGCAACTCAATTCCCACTAGCGTTTCACCCGCTGATTCTGACACTGCCAATGACACCATCTCATCTGTACCCAACTAACAACCAGGCACTACGCCTCCCGCATCTGGCACTCAAACTATTCTTCAACCACCCGCCCACCCCTCGTTACCGAGCTTTCTTTATAAGAAGGTCAATGACAGCCCGAGCTGGTCACCTTCTCCACTCCCTAACAACTATGGGGAGAGTTTTGATGGTCCTCCTACGACACACATCTTCAGCAAGACCTCCGATGGCATTCTCCTTACTGAAGATGATTTTGATCCACCGGAATTAGCATACTTTGATGTTAGTGACGTCACAACTCCACACACCAACCCCGCTACTCCTTCGGTAGACCCATCACAGGTAGTTGTTACCAACGAAGAAGGTAACGCACAATTTGACGATGATGGTAAACCAATTACCGTTCCTACGGTCCCGATTGCCAATCTACAAGGACGATCCTTCCTTGTAACCAACCCCGATGGCACTCGGAAGCGTCTTACCATCGTCGATGTAGAAGACAGTCTTGAACGCAACAAAGACTTCATCAAGTTCAAGTGCAAACACTCTGATGACGAACTTAATGATATCATTGCATACAATGATGTCATGAATTACATCCATCGTGATTCAACACAAGAAGACGGCAAACTCTGGTCGTTTCGCCGCATCCTAGGACACCAAGGCCCACTGGATAACAAGCATCCTCAATACAAAGGTTCCAAGTATAACCTTTGGATTGAATGGGAAAATATGGAACGCACATATGAACCTCTAGCCAACATTGCGGCTGATGACCCTGTCACCGTTGCAAAATATGGGAAAGACAACAACTTGCTTGACCTCCCGGGTTGGAAACGCCTCAAGCGAATCACCAACCTAGCGCGACGAACCAAGAAACTTGATCGACTCGTGCACCAAGCCAAACTACGTTCTTTCCGTACCACTCTGCAGTATCAATATGGATTCAAAGTGCCTCGTAACCACGAAGAAGCCCTCCGATTTGATCAAGCCAACGGAAACACCAAATGGGAAGATGCCACCACTCTGGAAATGGCACAACTCAATGAGTACAATACATTCATTGATAAAGGCGTGTACAAGCCGAGCTCCATTCCCCCGGGATTCCAACAGATCAAGGTACACATGATATACGCTGTCAAGCACGACGGAAGACACAAGGCTCGCCTCGTTGCTAATGGTAATCTCACTGAGGCCCCTATCCACAGTGTGTACGCAGGCGTCGTATCTCTCCGCGGCCTACGTATGTGCCTATTCCTAGCTGAACTCAACGACCTAGAAGCATGGGGCACCGACATAGGTAATGCCTACCTAGAAGCAGTCACCTGCGAGAAAGTATGCATCAAGGCAGGTCCCGAATTCGGATCGCTGGAGGGTCACCTGTTGATCATTTACAAAGCCCTATATGGTCTCAGGTCTTCAGGCAAGTGCTTTGGAGACTTACTCGCGGCTTGTCTCATCGAACTCGGCTTCGAAAGATCCCGCGCAGAACCGGAAATATTCCTCAAACCCGGAACAAACAAGCATGGTGAACGTGTATATGAGCTTATATGCACATATGTCGATGACCTATGTCTCTGCATGGCAGATCCCAATTCCTTCTTGAAGATATTGCAGTCGTCACCATATAACTTCAAACTGAAGGGATCCGGACCTATGAACTTTCACTTAGGTTGTGGATTTGAGCGCGACGAACATGGTGTTCTATGCATGAATCCCATAAAGTTCATCGAAAAGATGGAAGCGTCCTACGAACAAATGTTTGGATGCAAACCTAACACTAGGTTCCAATCACCCATTGCAGAGAACGATCATCCCGAATTGGACTCCTCAGCCTTTCTCGAAGAAACCGGTATACAGAAATACCAAAGTATGATCGGTTCACTCCAATGGATCATCGCTATTGGGCGTTTCGATGTACAAACAGCCATGATGACACTCTCAAGTTTCAGAGCTCAGCCACGAGATGGGCATCTCGAACGTGCAAAACGTATCTATGGATATATCTCCAAGTTTAGACATTTTAAAATCAGATTCCGCATGGAACCACCAGATTTTATATTGACTAAACCAGACACCATCGATTGGTCCAACACTGTCTATGGGGAGCATTCTGAAGAGCTACCCGACAACGCTCCTGCACCGCTTGGAAAGACAGTAGTGTTGACACATTTCTATGATGCCAACCTCATGCATGATATTCTCAGTGGTAAGGCTGTAGCCGGCATTCTTCATTTCGCGAACAAGACTCCCATGATGTGGTTCTTGAAGAAACAGTCTACTACGGAGACAGCCACCTTTGGAGCCGAATTTGTCGCAGGAAGGACTTGCATCGAACAGATCGTCGATTTACGCCACTCATTCCGATACCTAGGAACACGAGTCCATGATGTCTCATACTCTTGGGGTGACAACGAAAAGATGATCCAAACGTCAACCTTCCCTTAAGCAAGGTTGCACAAGCGTCATAATATTCTGTCGTTTCACTACGTACGAAGCATGATAGCGAGAGGTTTCATTTTAATGATGCACATCCCAGGTAAGGATAACTGTGCAGACATTCTCACCAAGCATTGGAGTCACTCAGTTGTGTATCCACTGCTCAGGCCCATCTTCCACTTCTGTGGTAATACCGGCGACCTTCTTCAGGATGATGGAAGCATCATGTAGAGCGTGATGACCCTTCACAAGGAGACATGAGGAGTATTAAATTCCTTTCGTGACCAGAAGTACCAAAGCTACCAGATGGTAGATTTCCTATTCGTACGAATCAATGAGTCCCGTATCCATCTAAGTAATCGATTCCCACGGCATATCGATTCCCACGGCGCATCGATTCCCATCGCGCATCAACGGTGAGCAATCCCTGTTTTACAATATTGCCATTGTTCTTCGGTGAGCAAACTCTGATTTCATAACATATCACACGAGCTACGGAAGCAATTCCTGACCTTAATGATAAACATATCATGGAGTCTTCCGAACGGAACAAGAGAAGAAAACCGTTGGCGTGTGATTCTCACACAATACATATACATGCATACAGATATATATGGTCAACGACTAATACATGTACGGAAATAATCAGCGAGTAATCTCAGCACTACGCAACAGCAGTTGCAACGTATTCATCTCAATAAAAGAGATATCTTGCATTTCGGCAAGATTTCACTTTATCTCATACTTTTAACATTCAACTGATTTATATCCCAAAATTCACACTAGTTGCTACCAACTACTTGTAATCTACATACTAAGATCTGTCTCCCTGCAATCTGAATAAGTCACAGCAAGAAGAGGTCTGGCGTTTCCATAGTCTCGCCTGTAGTCCGATTATCCGTTGCCGAAAGTATCCAAACACAATTGTCACGCGTAGAGTACAATCGTTCGTCTACTAACACACTAACGCAGCGTTGCTGTTCGTCAGAAGCCTTTGAAATCAGACTCTCAACGAATCGGATTCAGAAGGAAAATATTAAGATAATCAAGAGACAAAGAATAAAGGGAAGCCAATCGGTTCAAAGAAAAAAATGATCCTCTATCAAAATACAACAAACCCAATCTAGTGGAAATTAGAAAACTATCTAAAGAAAAAGCAATCGACATGATGTCTGGATTATGCAGTTATATCTTTCATGATAATGACAAGGAAATACCATATGCGATGCCAACTTCGGTGATGGGTTTCATATGATAATGTGGGCAAGTTATGGGCCATGCAAAAAAAGCAAGTAAACACTTACAAAACTGCCAATCCATGGAAGACACTGTCCCAAAATGCATACCAGATGAAATGAATTATTGAGCTGAATCTCGATATGCATGGTATCAGAACAAGATTCAGTTGAAATTGAGTCTTAAACAAAAAACATTTGCCTGTATCTGTGGTGAGATGCATGGAATAACAGCTTTTTCCACTCATGCTAATGCCTGTCAATTTGCTGCAGAGTGCGTCAAGGAATTTGAATTGAGGAATGCTACTCCTCAACCATTGAAATCTATGACAAATGGATCTTTTTCTAATGATGTTTTGCTTGAAATTTCTCAACCCAATCATTCAATATCTTACAAACGCATGAAATGTGAAGAAATGATAGATCACCCATTTGTTACTATGACGTTTGAAAGAGCTGCGTTGTATGTGCCAAAACTTGAAGATCCATTGTTTGCTACACAGTTGCAAATTGTTGATAGCATCCAAGCAAAAATTATGAAAAATTGAGATTTTTTCAAGTCAGTTGTTTCTAAGGCAAGGAAAGCAGATCATTCCGCACAACCAATACAAGCATTCAGATATGAAATGCATCTGTCTTTCAGTCCAACGCACCTAGCACTTAAACCGGCATGGAAAAAGTTTTGTGATAAAACTGGTTTTGAAATGCGTCATATGGTTTCTTTGTTAAAATTTATTGAAGAAACCACTATGAATATGTGTTTACCACGAACAATTCCAAAAGAAGAAATTCAATATTGGAAGGTTGCTACACCAAGCCTAATAATCACTGAAGTACGTGGTGATCAGGCCATGCACTTAGATTTGATGGGACATCGTTTTGAAAAACAATTTGGAATGCTGCTTACAGGAGGGCAGAGTACAACAAAAGTGGTTGAACCAAGTCAAAAAGAAAAGGTTGGTTATAGAACAGCGATTGATCTCATTCAGAAAGGTTTATCATCTGTTCGGGCTTTGAATTGGATAAATATTCCAGATTCATTTTTTCAGAAAATCAAAAATATGGGAGAAACGGAAGAAGCCTTGGATGAATATTTTCAAACAGCATTTGGTGATTTATTCAGGATTATTCATGGTGAACGTCATGTCCAATGCGACAAAAATGAATCAATTACACCCAATCTGCTCGAAAATTTTGAATTCAAAGCAGCCAGACTCGTACGGTGTCCTTTGCTGTCTTTTTCTGAAATTCCAGGAGGAGTAATCCACGCTGGTAGTGGTTCATCCATAAACACGATCCGTATTTTGCTATTTTGGACTGCATATAACAAGACTAAAACAAAACAGTATGATGCTGGTTTACAGGTTACACTTCTGCAGAATATGGTTATGATTGCAGAGTCTGTTTGGAAACATATTGATGATTTGGACAAAGAATATATGATTCATCTACTCTACTATGCATATTACGTTTCAGCAGAAGCTTACAAGCCTACAGCCTCTGGAATGTTTACAAGTCAAGGCAATTTTTCTGAAGTGCACACACTTGTTTCAAAATTTCACATTATATGTGAATGTGAATCAGATGCAGAGAAGAATCAAAAAATGACTGAATTGCTTTCCACCTATACTAAACGTTTGTTCAAGGTTCAATATCACCGTGAAGCAAAAAAACATAAAAGAAACTATAAGGAAAATTAAGTTATTTTCCCCACGACCCCCTTTTTGGTGGGTCTAGTACGTGCAAAAGACAGATTACATTAAAAAAATTAAAATTTGTTTGTTAGATGTTAATTTCTCATTCCCTCTATGCTTTGAATTCATTTTGTGCGCGAGACATGCTCACACATACATCACATGCACATACATGACACGTGCCCCACGCATGGTATAATTGGAAGACACATGTTGAATAGTTTTTAGAGTACTTTTCACATCATAGTATCTTCAATTCGATCATCTTAATCAATTCCATTACTATGAAGTCCCAGGTTTGTAAAAAAATCTTTATTTTATTATCTATGATTAATCCAATTGACCTATTGCAAATTCCAAGGCAATCTTGTTTCATTGTTTTTAATCTATCACAACAGTGTCAAGTCCCAGGTTCTCAAAATCGTTTGACAGGATAACGTAGAATTAGCAGGCAAACAATCAATTTGGAATTACTTCACACACTACTGTGTGGATTTTGAAGGTATTTTGGTCCGTGCATTACCACTGCAATTTTTGCACACTTTTTTCACGATGAAAACCCCATCCTAATCACGATAAAATAAACACTTCAAATACAGCAGCATCTAATCAATCATTCTTTTCAATATGGCGCCAACAAGAAAGGCTGTAAACTCCATTGATGACTCTAAGAAAAAGACTACCACTGTCACCAGAAAACCTCCATCTCCAGTTAAAAAAGAGAAAATCATTAAACCTAGAAAGTTGAGCAGCCCACGAAAGTATCAGCAGAATGTGGTAGAAGTTTTCAAATTTTGCACGGATGATAGAATGATGGGTGCACAGCTTCTTAATGTTATGGGTGAAGCTGGTTTTGCGTTTCCTGTGTTGAAAGCAATCAGAGAAGGTAATTTGAACAAGTATCCTGAGCTAGGTCCTGATCATTTTGATGTGAGATGCACGGAAACTCTTATTCTGAGGGAATCACATGACACTAACAAAGCTCTAAAAGACACACCCACCAGCAAATATGGACATGTTGCTTTTGTTGCCTTCCCTAATCCTGACAGATACCCTACCATTGAAACACAGACTATGGAAGAATTCAGAGATTTGATCATCAAGATTTTTTGTAGTGAAGAACAGAAAAATGCCGAAAAAACATTTCTTCCATTTTCTCCAAATCATATCAAAATCCCAAACAATGCTCCTCCTAATAGTTCCATTGACAAAATATTCAAGGATGATAGTACACATGCAATCTTTGAAACCTATCATTGTCCAGAAGAGGTGAAGACTCCAGAAGAGAAATATTCATACATCCGTGAGAATGATTTGTGGGACATCTTCACACGCAAAAACAATGGTGAATACAGCTACTATGCAACACGCTTTGTTGGCTTTCCTGTAGGACAGAACTATCAGGATTGAAGTATCATCTCCAGATTAACAGAAATCATGTTAATTACAAAGGGTCAATGCCACCTTATCAGAAGATTATCAGAATAAACCAAAAAGAATTATCGCATCAAAAACAATTGACATAATCGCATACCATCCCAAAAGCAATTACATAACAAATACAAAAAAAACATATTATTCATCATCTTTTTCTCAACTGTCATAAATTGAAAAATCTAAATCAGCAAAGCATAACATTTGTGTACAAAAACAAAACATAATAAGTCCATTCCCGTACCAAAATTATAGAGATTTGAAGACAGTGCAAATCCTGTCAATCCCGGACCAAAATATAACTCAGTCATCAATCCAAAAACTCAACAGATTTGAAGACAGTGCAAATCCTGCCCATCCCCGACCAAAATATAAGTCAGTCATCAATAAAAAAACTCACCAGATTTGAAGACAGTGCAAATCTTTCCAATCCACGACCAAAATATAACTGAATCATCAACCCAAAAACTCACTAGATTTGAAGATAGTGCAAATTCTGCCCATCCCCGACCAAAATATAACTCAGTCATCAACCAAAAAACCAACCAGATTTGAACACAGTGCAAATCTTGCCCATCCCCGACCAAAATATAACTCAGTCATCAACCCAAAAAATCAACAGATTTGAACACGGTGCAAATCCTGACAATCATCAACCCAAGTGCAAATTTTGCCAATCCTCGACCTAACATTAACTCAGTTGACTATCAAAATATTGACCAGATTTGACCCAAATTTATGTTTCAGGTACGTTAGGCAAGCAAATTGGAAATGTTTTCAACTATTTCAAATCTACATGGCTCTGAATATCCCGTTTCTTACCTAATATCATTGATCATTTTCACTACAATATTCTGAAACAGGTTGATAATGCTTGTGACAACTCATGCCATTCAAAAAGCCTATGAAGAGGCATTTAAAGCAAAAAATAAATTGATTACTTTTTCTCAGGGAAAGTTCAAAGCAAAAGTTTGCTGTATCTGTGACAGATTCATAAGAACAGGTGATGAAAAAAACTTGACTTTAGTTCTCTAGCACATCCATATGTTAGAGATTATTTTCACAAGAAGAAAATCAAGTGGGACAAGATGCCATTTAAATTTGCTTCTGTGTCAGTTAGGAACCAAGTTCTGAAGCAATACACACAAAAATGTATCAATGGGAGAAGAATAATCCACAATCAACAAATTTTATTCAATGATTTCATTTTGTCACCAAAGACATATGCTATCAAGCCTTCTAGTGATAGAGAAGCTATCTCCCAATTTGGGTGCTGCAGCCAATGCTATAATGGTATTGAGAGCATGAAAAATAATGGTATTGAGAGCATGAAAAAGAACAATAATAAACAAGCCAAGCTTCCAAAATATGCAATAGCAAATGGACTCTTGCATGGATATCCTCCTAACGAACTATTAGATTTGACAGCAACAGAACTTGCCATTATCTCAGATGTGAGAATCAGCCAACACATATTTCATTTCCATGCTGGACAGCATCAAATGATTAAAGGGTATCACTTTTTGAGAAGAAACAATTTGGAATATACAAGTGGCGTTATCAACTATCTGGAATCAATTGGGAAGAATCAAATCCAAGTGATCCTAACAGGATCATTCACTAACCAACAAAAACTGGCAGTAAAAAAGAAAATGGAGTTCAGAATACAAAAAGTGAAAAAAGCCTTGCATTGGATGAAACAAAATATGGGTTACCTTGAGGATGAAAACATAAATGATACTCATATCATTTTACCTCTTTTTGTTGACAAGACCAATCAAATACCATCTTCGAACTCAAACATTGAACAACAATTTGAAATGCATGTCATCTTTCCTGATGAGAATCCTCCCAGCACAACCAATGGAGGATTTGACACAGATAAACATTTCAAGGACCACTGTATAGAAGATCTCATTGACAAGAATGCCACCATGATCTGTAGAACATCCAACAACATACTGAAAGATTATGAAGGGAACAATTTCTTGCGTTCTTTCCCACTTCAATTTCCATATGGCATTGGATCTATTGATGTGGATGGAGAAGAGAGAATGAGTCCTGATTATCTGAAATATTTATCAGAGTTATCATCACCATGCTTTCATCAGGGTGAATTTGTAGCAGTTATGTACAATTTTGTACAAAGAGTCAAAATGGTGAAACATTCCTATTTAAAAACAACAAAAAACCTGAGGTGCAACTTTTCACAGCTTGACCCAGTTCAACTCAAACAAGCATCAATCAATTTTCTAGATGGAAATGTGGTGCCAGAAACAAATGAAGATTTTTTTCTATCTAAAATAAGGGGAGTAACAAGTTCAATGGGAAATACAAATTCAGCTTCTGATCTTGCTAGAAAGAAAATGTTTCAATTGATGGCACATTATGGATTGCCTTGCATTCTATTCACCATCACTCCAAATGATTCAATCAATTTTAGGATCAGAGTGATGTCAAAATCCAAAGATGAAGAAGTTACTTCTGAGGATTTCCCAGATCTTTTTAAGCGAGAACAACCACCCATTGATGATTGTGATCTTTTTCAGTTTGTGACAGAGTGCTCATCTATAAGAACAACATATCCAGGTATTTGTGCTATTGAATTTGAAAATATTTTGGAAATAACCATCAAGTTCATATTGGGATGGGATAACAAGGAAGGTAACATCAAAGATATGGGTTTATTTGGAGATTTAGAAGCATATAGTGTTGCAGTTGAAGAACAAGGACGTGGCACTCTGCATGCACATTTTGTTTTGTGGATAAATAAATGGAATGATCTGCTACAAGATTTGCATACGGAGGACAAGCAAGATGGGGCAATAGAGACCATGAAACAGTATGCACAAAACATACTGACAACAAAATTGTTTCAGAACTTTGATTCTATTCAGTGCAGGAATCCTGAGTGTTTGAGTTTGGTTTCAGAATCTTTTGAGAAATGCACAGAACAGGATTTAAGGAGCTTGAGACTTAAACATGGTCACACATCACTGGGTGACAAAGCAATTTTCAAATGCAGAGCCTGCTCTAAACTTTACACAAGTGAAGATTTGGCGCGTGAAAGTTTAGATTTCCTCAAAAGTATACCAACATCAAATGAAACTGGAGAACAATATTTCATGTATCACAAGTTTTGGAATGGTGTGACTAAGCAATCAAAATGTCAGGTGACAATGGAAATGGCATTGCATAAAGAAACTGCTGCCCAAATTAAAAGTGGTCTTTTCCCGCGCCTTGGATCAATGAAATACAAAAAAACCTTCACATTGTGAATTTGTTACGCAATTTGCATGCCTCAACACATGCAAGCTCATGTCACAAAAAGGACAAAAATGGTGAATGTAGGTTCAGGCTCCCGCTTCCTGCTTGTGACGAAACAAAGATACATTTTGAAGATGAAGAATTAACATCATTTGATTGGACAGGCAAATGCAACAAGAAAAAATTGTTTGTCTGGGAACATGAGAGAACACATCAGGATTGTTTTGCCAATTCAAACAATAGTATTGTAAGTTCTATTTTTCAATGCAACAACAATGTTATTTGGGGGGTGGATGGTGCAGGGATTTATTACCTGACATGTTATGCCTCAAAAAGTACACAAAAGGATGATAAAGAAAAGATCAGTGCAGTTGCAGAAAAAGTAATCAAACAACTTGGTGAACAACAGAGACAAGAAAATGAAAATGTCACAATGAATGATGAAGAACCTGATGAACCAAACACAGTAAACCACAGAAATGACTCTACAGCACAACTAAACAAAACAAATGAAGAAGATGATCTGATGAGGGAAAAAGTTGGAATAAGAGCTATTCTAAATGCATTGTTCAAAGTGACACAAGATAACATCACTTCAGCACCAATGGCTGCCTACCTGACAAGAAACCATACAAGATTTAGGTTCTCAGAAGAGTTTTCAACATTGGTGTTGAGCAATTATATTGAGAATGATCATGTTGTTGATGGTGTTCTAAAACTGAAAGAAGCCAATGAAAGTGACAATGAGGAAGACTTGCCAGTTTACATATCACAAGTAGCAAATTATATTTGCAGACCAACAGAACTAGAGGGTGTGTGTCTTTATGATTTTGCATCAAAGTATTATACAAAAATGAGAAGAAGTAAGACATCACTGGACTTTACGGATAACCATCCCTCCAAAAACCATTCATTTTGTGATGAATACAAAAAACCTAAACTTCCAGGTATCTGTCACTATGATTTGAAATCGACGTCAAACTTTAGGAACAAACAAATTAGGAATTTTGTCCCACAGCATGAAAATGAAGAACACCAGGAAATTGCTTTAGCAATGGAAGATTATGCTAAAAGAGCAAGTGTGTTATTTTCACCATTCAGAAAGCTTTCTGACCTCCAATTGAATTCCAAATATCTTCCCTATTTTCAATCTTTTTTAGCAAATGGTTTGCTAAAACAAGAGCATCAGAATATTTTGAAGAATATTCAAAGGACACATAACAGCTTGATGGGTGGACGTGCAAAAGATGCACTAGAGAGAGTGACCTTACCACCAGATACTAGGTGGACACATGATGAATCAAATGCAGAAGACAACAACAGAAATAATATCAACATCTTGGATGAATTGGATCTTTTTGGGAACACAGTTTTAGGATTGGATGATGACAACTGTTTTAGAACGAGTCATAATCTATTTTCCTTCAACACATCAATCATTACTAAGGCAGGAAGCAATCATTGTGGACACAATTTGATTAAGGCACCAAATATTGACCAAACAAAAACAATATTTTGTTCAGCTTCTAGAGTATCATTAATGGAAGATGGTGAAGATACAGATATGGGCAGGGAATGGCATGAGCTTGACATCACAAACATGATTAAAGTGATGGTAACACACCATACTGTTGTTACAAATGAAGAGATCACAAACTTATCTGCCACGGGTACTTGTGAAAACATGATTGCATATGGTAAAGAGATATTCAATGGTGACAAACATCAAATGATAGCATTTGTATACATTGTCTCTGGATTTGTACTGAGAGTTTATGATAAACAAAAGAAAAATGAAATGCAAAAAACAAGAAACACAAGGAGAAGATTATCTGGTGAATTGGGAAGACTTGCACCATTCAATGAATTTGGTGAGGAGGAAGAGAACGATGATTTTGACTCATCTATTTCAAGGCGTGACAAGATCAACTTCAGTACAACAGTTCAGATGTTGCAAGAAATGCATGAACATAGACAACAATCCATAGCATTTCTATCAGGTGCAGGTGGTACAGGGAAAAGTCGCGTGATCAGAGCAATTCTGTCTTATTGCAAGGAATTCTGTGAAAATTTAAACATCAAGTTTACAAGGCAAACAATTGTTGTTACAGCTTTAACTGGATGTGCAGCAGTGTCAATTCATGGTAGCACTCTTCATAGTGCTTGCCACATTCCAGTGAAAGAGAACGATTCATCCCTTGAAAAAATAAGTGAATTCAAAGAAGATTGGGTTGACACAGAAATGATCATTATTGATGAAATATCCTTTGCAAATTATTCATTGTTAAACAGGCTGCATAAAACATTAAATGAATTGAAAGATGCTCCAAGAACAAATACATTGTACGGTGGTATCAATGTACTCTTTGCTGGAGATTTCAATCAGCTACCTCCCATAAATGGAACCAAAATATATGATGAGCAATATACAACAATGTTCAGGGATCCTGTCAATGTGATGCTGGAATTAAAAACAAACCACAGGTTTCAGGAAGATGCATCATATGGAAAATTGTTAGAAAGAATTTTAAAAATTGGGCTTAGTGAAGAAGATGCTAAGCTTATCAACTTAAGGAAAGTGATTGAGAGTGATTCTTTACCAATGGCAATATCTTATGCGGTAGCAAGAAACAAAGACAGGTGTGCAATCAATGATGCAATTTTTGCCCTTCATTTACAACAAACCCATTCCAAGAACATTCAAGACCCTATTCCCTTGCACACCATATGCATTCAAGCATCCAATGTTGAATACAAATATGCCAAAAGCAGAAAAGATTACAAGGCCTTTCCAGATAAAGGAGATATATTTTACAGTTGTTGCTCTGATGCAGATGTTACAGAAAGAAGAGGAAGTACACATGTTGATCCATTTCTAAAGCTATATATTGGTTGTCCCATCATGATAACAAGCAATATATCTGTTGAAGAATCTATAGCTAATGGTTCAATGTGTGAATTTAAAGGTTTGATTTTGAAACAAGAGATGAACAGGTTTGAAGCCCTTGAGAGTGTTGTGATCAATGGCTATTATGTCAATTGCATTGATGCTGATAAAATTGAATATATACAAGTTATTCTAACAGATACCAATACTCCAGAAGAACAACCCATATACAACCTCAAATTGCCCGAAAAAGATATTTATGCCTTGTGCAAGTATCCTTCTCTGTTTAGTGAGCACATCAGTCACAAATCATCAAGACAGAATTTGAGCGTCAAACTCAAACAATTCCCTCTCAACATTTCCCATGCTAGAACTGTGCATAAATTACAAGGGCGTTCCATAGACAATATTTTGGTTTCGAGTTGGAACTATAGGATGCAACATTGGATATATGTTGTTTTATCAAGGTGTAAAACATTGAATGGATTGTACTTGAGGGATGAGATAGATCATACCAAAGTCAAGGGAATGTGTAAAGAAATTAAAAATTTCTATGATGAATTCCAGAAGGAAAAACAACCACCATCAGTGTTGATTGAAAAAGTTACCAATAGTTTCTAACAATAGTAAATCCTGCCTGTTCACAACCACAATATCACTCAGTCATCAACCCATAAACACACCAGATTTAAATAATATAACTCAATACTCAACACAAAAACTAGCCAGAAATGAACACAGTGCAATTCTTGCCCATCCCCGACCAAAATATAAGTCAGTCATCAATCCAAAAACTCACCGGATTTGAAGACAGTGCAAATCCTGCCCATCCCCGACCAAAATATAACTCAGTCATCAATCCAAAAACTTACCAGATTTGAAGACAGTGCAAATCCTGCCCATCCCCGACCAAAATATAACTCAGTCATCAATCCAAAAACTCACCAGATTTGAAGACAGTGCAAATCCTGCCCATCCCCGACCAAAATATAACTCAGTCATCAATCCAAAAACTCACCAGATCTGAAGACAGTGCAAATCCTGCCCATTCCCGACCAAAATATAACTCAGTCATCAATCCAAAAATTCACCAGATTTGAAGACAGTGCAAATCCTGCCCATCCACGACCAAAATATAACTCAGTCATCAATCCAAAAATTCACCGGATTTGAAGACAGTGCAAATCCTGCCCATCCCCGATCAAAATATAACTCAGTCATCAACCCAAAAACTCACCAGATTTGAAGACAATGCAAATCTTGCCAGTCCCCGACCAAACTATAACTCAATCATCAACCCAAAAACTTACCAGATTTGAAGACAGTGCAAATCTTGCCCATCCAAGACAAAAATATAACTCAGTCATCAATCCAAAAATTAACCAGATTTGAAGACAGTGCAAATCCTGCCCATCTACGACCAAAATATAACTCAGTCATCAACCCAAAAACTCACCAGGTTTGAAGACAGTGCAGATCCTGCCCATCCCCAACCTACACACATGTTCATTACCTGTAGACTTGTACATGGTTTTTGTACTGGGTATTTATTGTGGTAGACTTGTACATGGTTTTTGTACTGGGTATTTATTGTGGTATTTTTATTACGTACGGTACACTCACAGTATTTTGCACCTCAGTTTGTTGGCTTTTTTGATCGAATTTGCCCCGACAGCTACGTACTCGTACGTAGGTGATCTACCGGCATTACCAATCGATTCGTATGAGAGTACAATATTTCTCGCACCTCGGTTTGTCGGCTTTTTTGATCGAATTTGCCGCCGACAAGGTCCGTATTCGTTTCAAAAATTCTATTTTCAATTCGAACAAGGTACATACTGTACGTACCGATGCTACCAAATGATCTATTACCAATCGATCGGTATGAGAGTACCATACAATATTTCGCACCTCCGTTGTGCCGGTATGAGAGTAGATGGCTGATACTACCAATCAAGCAAGCAAGCTACATACGTTCATATCGATCCTACCAAGTGATCTAGTATACTACCAATCAAGTGACGTCATTCGCGCGAGTTCTATTTTAAATTCGAACAAGCAAGCAAGTTGTACCCGTACAAGCTACTGATAATTACGAGCGTACCGGTACCGATCTTTTTTGCACCTCGGTTTCGTTCGTATGATCTAGTATACTACCAATCAAGTGACGTCATTCGCGCGAGTTCTATTTTAAATTCGAACAAGCAAGCAAGTTGTACCCGTACGAGCTACTGATAATTACGAGCGTACCGGTACCGATCTTTTTTGCACCTCGGTTTCGTTCGTATCTTTCGTTCGCGTCTTTTTCGATTGTATCGATTGAATAAATTCGATTCGTATGAGAGTAGATAGCTGTAAGTACATAAAGTCCGACTCATTCATGTACAAATTGTACCAAATCTAAAAAGTCCAATATTATTACTCACCAACTCTCTCATCTGGCAAGGTTGACGACGACGGACGTGACGACCAACTTGATCTAAGACAGATTTTAATCGTATGATTTTTATCCATATTCAGGTTAAATCTTATGGTTACTTGCAATCATAAAAATGAGAGCTCGCTACCATAAAAATGAACGCGCGGCACTACATATTACTATTGCTTTTAGAAGAAGCATCTCATTTCCCTAAATAAATGTTTGGGTACTGTTTTTTACGATTTTTAGTCGTAGCATTTGTACCAAGTCTACTTGTTAAAAACAGATTTTTTAAATATTTCTACGTATTTTCCCCCCCCCAAACCCCCCCCCACATAAACTCCGTCTACAAGGTTACGTTGTCAACTCCTAGGGTTAGTGTTAAACGTTCAACTAACAACTCCACCAATTAGTACTAGGTTGTGCGTATATTTTAGGGCATGATAGTGTTTTAGAGTTGTTAATTCTTCGAAGAGTGAGCTGATGGGGAAACTCTTGCTAAGAGTCAATCCACATGTAAAGTCGTTGAAAATCATTCACTCAGGAATAACCTTAAGGATAAGGTTATTGCCCTTATGACTTTCGTACAAATACGCGTTACACGGTGAATGCTTTTCAGTCCCCTTCAGTCATAAATCCTCCAACCCTTAAGCGGCTGGATTTTATGACTTAACCTATTCATCGTGAGTCATTGTCATATGTCGAAAACCAAACTGTATCCAGTCTACCATCAGAGGCCCTATCAAAAGAAATGGGGAGGAATTTTGCCATTCATTCTGGCTTGTATCAAGGCATTTTGCCCTGATCCTTGCCCGATTGATATATTGTATTCATGGATCAAATTATCCATTTTCTGTAATGCTCATTGCAAAACGATTTGTTACTTCGATCCAACGGTTGGACATTCCATCGAATTGATTGATTTGGACAAACTTACTTACCACATGCACCGGAAACAATGTTCTCGGAAAACAGCGCCACTCATTAGCTTGGTAAACAAATCAGCAATATTTGTTGAACCTGGTTCTTTTGCAACCCTGATGATTCCTGCTGCAATAGATTCTCGTGCCTTGTGGTATGCAATGCTGTTGTGCTTCTTCTTACATGGGCTTTCAGGTCGTGTAACGTTTGTGACAACAGAATCATTATCACAATACACATTGGTGCTTCCATCAATTGGAACACCCATCATTCTCAACTTGTATCTTCGACCTTCAACCAATTTGATTGCAATTTTCAATGCAATGATTTCAGATCCAAAAGTTGATGTCTCAACTGTTGTCTGTCTTTTGGAAAACCAAATAATTGGTGCATTATTACTGAAGATAATAACACCAGTATGAGATCTTCTCGTTGCCTTGCATCCGGCATGGTCGGCGTCAACAAAACAACTCATTGTCACATGCTTTCCCAAGGCTTCAGGCATTTCTGGTGGTATGACTTCAGTGGCACCAGGATAAAATTCAGACCAGTCGCATTTTTGGAATTTACTCTGATCAATGTTTGGTACTGAATCATCAAAAACCAATTTCGACCTGTTGTATTTTTTCAAATATGCAAATATGTGAAATAACTGGTTCAGATGTCCCTTTCTTGCTTGAGCCAAATACCTTGACATCAGCGAGACTGGCATTACAATGTCAATGTTGTGACTCTAAAAATCGACCGGATAGGTATAACGAATTGTTTAAATTTAAAGAGATGTGAGCTCAGAGAGAGGCTCTTAATTTTACTATGTATTTTCACTGTATCGGGGATCTCTGCTGTATATTACTTGGTAGAGATCTTCCCCGGTTATCTGTTACTGTTGTCTTTACCGTCGTACCGATTCTTCTAGTGCTGTTGCTGTGTTAGCGTCGTGTCGGTCTTACTGTATCGGTCATTCGATGGTACCGGTCATTTTGGGGTTAAGTATTCTGTTCGATGGGGCGTATGCTTATTCGTGGTATATATGCTGGGTATGAGGCCCATCCGGAATCGGTACTGATTTTCTTGATTGCAATAAGTAATTTCCTCACGGGATATCATATACATTCTTTTGAATGTACTTATGGGTTCCAAGTGTTTACTTACTGTTCAGGTCTTTGGATATTTCTTGTTTCTAACCGATTATCCCTATTTGTTTGTAGTCCTAAGTGATATCGTTTTACCACTTAGGGATTTTCATGTATTGGAGGTGCGTTTGATTCTAAGCCATGGAATATTCATATCTCGTATTGTTTTCTTCCGCACCTCGGTCGTTTCGTTTTATCGGCTTTTCGAATCGAATTTGATGCCGACAAAGTCCGTATTTTTTTCGCCGACAACACACACCTTGATCCAATACTCTACTTGCGTGGTATTGGATTACTGTCGGAGTATATCATCCTGAGTTTTATCGATTGATGGATCGAACGTTCGGATCGAATCGAATTGTGTCGTTGGACAGAATCGACTAATAGATTGAATGTTCGGATCGAATCGTAACAAGCAGGCGATCTAACCTGGGTAGTGTCCCATGATGTATCTTGCGTGTCGGGCGTGCAAGATCCATCCCAAAGGTTTGGTTAGATCATCAGCCGGGTTGATAGCTCCAGGAATATGGATCATCTTGATTTCACCATTTACTTTCCATGCTTGGATGGCAAAGAACCTGATTTCAATATGTCTGGTCCTTTCAGTTGGCTTCTGGGCATTGATGATTTCAATTGCTGATGCATTGTCTTCATAGATCGGAGTTGGACCAACTTGGGTGAATCCTAATTCCTTGAGTATGGATCTGAGATATCTGGCTGTTTTGGCTGCTGTTACTGCAGCAATGAACTCAGCTTCGGTAGAACTCTGTGCAGTAAGTGACTGAGCTTTGGATCTGTAAACAATTGCTCCACCAGCATAAGTGAAGACGTATCCTGTGGTGGACCTCCGGTGTTTTGGATCATTTCCATATGCGGCGTCCACAAAACACATCAGTTTGGCTTGCTTGATGTCTTCCGGGAATGTTGGGAGTGATGGATCTTGGACTGCATTGTTGTATGGTTCTCCTGGTGGCAAAGTTGGCTCAGCATTTGGTCTGTAGAATCTAATACCCCAAGATCTGGTTGTTCTGAGATAGCGGGCTATGTTCTTCAGACTTGAATAGTGAAAGGCAGTGGGATTGGAACTGTATTTTGACATCAGAGTCACTGCGTAGCCAATGTCTGGCCGGCAACTCACATATGCAAACATCATTTCACCTAAGAGTGTCCTGTAGGAGAAGCCAGATGTGGATTGCAATTCAGCATGTTCCTTGGTGCCTTCTAATGGTCCATTCGTGTGTGATTGAAGTTGACTCAGTACTTCCGTTGATAATGGTGCTGAAGGCTTGGAGTGAGGTTTCATCTTAGAATCAGTCTCCCAACCATGGGATGTCATGATTCTGTCAATGTAATTTGCACAGGACAGTTCAATGTAGTCAGTGGTCTGTTTGACATCAATTCCGTTGAAGTCTTCAAGCAATCCCATTTTTGTGAAGGGGACAGCATCTTCTTTGGGAAGCTTCAGTTTTGCACCAATTATATCATAGATCTTGTCAGATATGGATTCTGATGTGCATGCCAGTGCAAAATCGTCAACCTGTCTCAGCATGTAGACTGTTTCTCCTTCAAAAACCGTGGTGTAAATTGTTCTGTCATGCGTGGTGGTCTTGAAGTTGAGATCAGGGCCTTTCAATATTTTGTTGATGTGGGTTTCCCAAAGTTGTCCTGATTCTGGGTGGCCTTGGAGTGCTCGAAGGACAGGGAGCACCAATCTTCTATCTATGTCCTTGCCATGCTTGTGCCGGTACCATTCTGCGTATGCATCATCAATAGTCATGTATGTAGGAATGTTGGGTCCTGGACTATGCGCGTAGGCGTCAGCCGCATCCCCCCCATAGACTTTGAGATTGAGACTTGCTGCAATGGCAAAGAACAGTCTTTGGATGGGGTGTTCAACACATGATGAGTATGACATGGCTATGGCATGCAGAGTTGGAGCTGCATATTTGCTTCCATTGCAACATTGCCTGGCTCTTCTGACACCATTCCTTTTGACACTGTATTGCCAATGGGGTCTGAGAATAATAGCTTCTGGATCCTTAGGGTATTGAATTGGTGATCCAAACATTTCCAAATCTTCAAATTGATCAAGCTGTTTTCGCTCACCAGCTTCCCATTCTGCCCATGTGGGTAAAGACTTGAGATTCCTTCGAGTAAAGTGCCCTAGTGCTTGTTCTTCAGGTGTAGTTGCTTTTGAATTGATGGCCTTGATTAAGAGTTCAATTTCTTCAGTTGGCAGTGAATCTGCATCTATAGGTAATGCATGATTTCCTGGTTTATGGAGCTTAGTGATGGCTCTGAGCGATGCGATGTCAATGGTGGGAATGACAACCTCCATGTCATCTTCGAGTGGAGCCAAGTGTTTTTGGATGGAGGCATGGAGTGTTTCAGTGCTATCAACCTGGTTGATTCTTGATTGTATCAGCTGCTTGTATTTGGTACCAATGCGCTGGATAGCTTTGATTGATGAAATCCGGTCCAAGAATGGTGGATCTTCTTCAGCAGTGGGTTCCTTCCAGGAGGTATTGGGAGCAAATAAACCATATTCATTTGAGTGTTTCCTGACCTCCTTCATAGATAATTTTTCTTCAAGTGCAAAGGTGATTGGTGTATCTATTGAAGAATCCCGCACCCCTTGATCGTGGGAGGTCTGTAAGGCTGTGGTAACATCAGCAGCAGTAAAGACACGATTGTGATTGATAGATACAATATAAGCGCCTCGGAGCTTGGAGAGAGTCTTCTTACGGGAGGAGAAAAGCTTTGAGGCAGGACTGTTTGGAATGATATCTGTGATGTAAGCTCTGCCAATCAGTGAGTCGGTGGCATATCGAAGACCAAAGGCTGGATCAGCACAAGATGGGGAGACAGTGAGTCTGAGATTTGTGAGATCTGCAAAGGGGGAGATGGAGAAGTGGAATTCACTAGATGATACCTCACGGGGTTCTGCAGGAAGTGGAGTGTTGTCATCAGTCCGGAGCAGGTGCTTGACATTAGCGGGGAGGTCTGCAAGTGGGAGATCATTCATTCCTTCATCAAACCTGACATGGGTGGCTATTTTGACGCGGTGGGTCTCAGTATCATACCAAAGGATGTTTCTGGTAGTGTATGGGACAAAACCCAGGAAGATGCCTTTGCGAGCATTAGGTTTGAGCTTGATGGATCGTTTGCCTGGAGGTCGCACCCAAACTCTGCACCCAAAAGTGCGGAAGTCAGCAAGATTTTCCTTGCGACCTGTTGCCAATTCTATGGGTGAATGTTGTTGATTGCCTTCAGGAAATGCATTGGACAACCGTAGAGCGTGATAGAAAGCAAACGGCCAGAACTTGATGGCCAGATTTGCACCACTGAGCATGGTGCGCATGGAATTAGCCAGGGTGCGATGTGCTCGTTCAACTGTACCATTCTGGTGAGATGCGTCGGCGCCAGTGGGAAAGATGGAGTATCCGAATGCGGAGAAGAGGTTTCTGATGTCAGGATTGTGATAGAGTTCTCCGCCTTGATCAACTGAAACATACTTGTTGGCACAAGTTGGGTTGTACTGGGCGAAGAAATGTTCCAACCAATGCAGTGGCGCTGCCTTAGAGATTCGTGTATCACCATATTTCATACCAGTATAGTGATCTGTGATGAGAATCCAAGCTGTTTCTCCATGAATGTCTTCATAATTGCGCTTGCGTTTGCTGTTGGAGGATCTGGCACCTGAGAATGCAAAATCAATGGATAAACCTTGAAACGGTTGTGTGGCCTTTCGTGTGGATTGTGAGCCAGCAGGTGTTTTGGTTTGCTTACATTGTATGCAAGTTGGGCATTGGTCAAGAATACTTGTTTGACGCTTGAACTTTGGTACCCCAACGATGTGCTTATGAGCCTGATACAGAAAGCCATCGCACGGGTGTCCCAATCGTTGATGCCACAGAAGTTTCGATGTCTTGGTTTTGATGGCGTGGATGGGGATATTTTTGTCCACAATCTTGGTGAAGAACAATTTAGCATCAAACTTTGGCACGTCGCTGGTATCAGACTGAGCTTGAGCTGCCTCTGTGCATTTTTGCAGTGTGACAAGATTGGTGTATACATCGTATCTGTAGGTGCTAATGGCTTCTTGGGAGGCCAGTTCACAAGCTTCCTTGAACTGCATGTCAGTAGCCAGAGCATAGGCTGACAATGTGGCACAATTAGCATATGGAGATGCAATATCAACATCTGAAATCAGTACTGGGTGTGTATAGCATTGACCATCAATGATGCTTCCATGGAGGACAATGCTGCTGGCAGTGTTCTGCTTGTGATGACAGATAATTGTGAGGTTGCCGTTTTGTGGAGCAGCTGAGTCATAGTCGTCAATGAATGATTTATGGATTGACTGCCCACTGAACTGACGTCGCATGCGAGATGTCATTCCACAGAGATCGTTCTCACTCAGTAATGTCGTTGACAGGGAGGGAGAATAGTAGAAGAAGACTTTGAGATACCCTATGTGGTTGGGTGCTGGGATGTGCAAATACCCCGAGCCTTCAGGGATGCAGGTAGCTGCTTTTCCTCCTATTGCTGCTGTAAGCCTGACAGGACATTTCCTTATCCTGGTGTAAGGTTTGTAACCGTGCAGGATGTGTTTGAGATTTGTGCAGGAAACTTTTGCACCGGTGTCAATCTGAGCCCTGACACCATGTTGGAAGTAGGCTGTAGCTGCAACAGGGTCTGGTGGGACTAGGGATTGCACATTGTATGTATCAACTGGTGTAGGGTTGTCCCTATCAAAATTGGGATCCTCATTGGTCTTCAGGTGTGATTCCAATGTAGGGGTTGTAGCCTCAAGTGATTCCATATCACAGTAGATATCAATTGGGATTGATGACTGGAGGCTGTCCTTAGGGAGGAGGTTGACGGCACCAATTTTGACAGATTCATAGGAGCTGATGCTGCTGGAGTCCAAGGAGGGGCATAAGCTGTTCACTTGGGGCGCTGTGACGTTGTCAAATCCTTGGGGATCATCTTGAGGTGATGTCATAGGATGGCTGCAAGAAAGACTTTTTATTCTTGACCATTGCAAACATTTTGTTCTTCTACTCCATCATCGGGTGAATCCTCATCTTGATCTTCATCGCTAATGTTGATCTGAGAGATTTGTTGAGTGGAATCTAAGAGCTGTTGGGTTTCCCTGTTGCATTTGCTTAGAAAGACAGCCGTGGCAATCCTATGTTTCTTGAGTGACTCTACATCTTGTAATGCAGGACAATTGTCAAAGCTATGGCCGGATGTATGGCACACAATACATTTTCTGGTTGTGTCGAAGAGACTGGGTTGCTTATCAAAGGCTGTGATAGCATTACAGTACGCTTGGTGGAGGAAGGGATTGTCAGATTCTTCATCCATCTCCGGGTACCCAAGTGATTCAATCAGGCTGATTGAGTGGGAAGTCAAAGTAGAAGGTGTTCTAAGAGTACTGTTGCTAGCGCGCTTTTGAAACCTATCATTCCGACGGGGACCTGGTCTGGTTCCTGAGACAGTCAATTGCTTGGGCTGGATTGGTTTGGAGGTGTTCCTCTTGTACTTTTGTTCAGCCTTGATCTCTTGCTCATATGTTTGGAGGGTTTGTAGAAGCCTACCTGCCTTGTATTTGTCCCGTTTGAATTGGTCATCAGAGTCGCGTTCATCTTCTGTCTTTTTGAAGAGCTCTTCTGAGAGGGTGGTTCCTGCAATAAGGTTGCTGACTTCTTCTGTCGAACTGATAGTGCCAGGTTGGTTTTGGAGGAACACTCTGAGTCTCAAGTAATCCTTGTACCGGAAGTAGTATTCTTCAAGAGATTCACTTGCGTTTTGGTTTGGAGGATTTCGGACCATTCTGCTGGCATTGGATGGCCTTTTGGAGTTGGGATGTGTCTGAGAAATAACTGTGTATAGCGCTTCATAACCTTGTCCTCCTTCAAAGCTCTGGATGGTTGCCTTCATGCTTGCACATGAATCAGGGATGATTTTGTCGCTTCTGAGTGCGGTGTAAATCAGATTTCCCCATTCATTGATGGCCAATTCATATCTTAAAGGTAGATCATGTGGAAAGTTATCGCCAATTGTGAATCCTCTGAGGTGATCAGCTTCGCGCCTGAAGAGATAGTATGGATGGACATAAATATGGTGTTGCTGTGAGTGAGCTGTGATTTCTCTGTACCATTTCCTAACCTGAGGGTCCGTTGCATCCTTTAGTTGTGGAAAGCCTGAGAGGAATAGTTTGTCTCTAGCTGCTTCCTTGGACTTGTCAGAGGCTCTGGTGAGATCAAAACAGTCACCACTTCTGGTGATCAGGCGCTGGTCATTTCTGCCACTGCCTAGATTGTGTAGGTAGTAGTTTTGCCTGACAATTGTTTCATTTCCCGATGAGTTGGTGTAGGTGATTGGGAAGTCCTTCATATCATCTTTGGTGAGGAATTCATCTCGCCTGTAATATCGCTCTTTCACAGGTGGTGGTAATGTTGCTGGATTCCATGGAAGGTCAAGAGCTTGGTGGTTGGCGCCGGTATTGTTGTTGTTGTTGTTGTTGTTGTTGTTGTTGCCGTTGTTGACCAATTGTTGGAGTAGGGTGGTCAATTCTTGCATGTCGGTGCCCGTTGCGGTGGGCGCTGGGTTTGGAGGTGTGGCATCTTCGTCATCTGAATCGGCCTGTGTGGCACCTTCATAGACCTTGTCAAAGCGTTGGGCTTTCCAGGTGGGTTTAAACTTCCAAGTTGTGATTAGTAGTTCGATGGTAATGGATGGTTTTGAGGAGGCATCTGCGTGGTTCGCGAGCGCTTCCTTAGCAGCCTTTTCTAAATCGACAGGACCTCTCACTTTCTTGGAGTCTCCATTTGGTGCAATGTAGTATACAGCACAACAAGATAGTAGTTGGGTGATGTGACCTTTCTGGAGCTCTGTTAAGTGAGGAAGAGGATAGGTGATAGCGTTGACAACACTGCCTCGGAGATTGGTCATCATAGCGGGGGCTAGCACCTTAGCGTCCGTTGTGGTGCTCTCCACAAATAAGTCTTCTGTGCCGGTATCGTCCAGGATAGTGGAATATAGGGTATTCAATTGTTCATCGTATGGGCTGTTGCCCTTGAATTTGAATCGAATGCCTTCAATCGCATTCCAATCAAAGAGGTCGGCCATGCTTGCTTGTGGATTACTGAAGAACTGTGTGTAAAAACAGTGGATACACCCCCTGATTCACAAGCAGGAGGGGAAGAAAAGAGAAGCGATGGCGTCGGAGCGATGCGGAGGGACGATCGAAGCCAGAAAAGCGGGTGAAGAGAGGAAAGGACCAAAGAGCCGGCGAAAAATCGCAGAAAAAAACAACCGGGAGAAGGAACGATGACCGGAAAAAAGAAAAAACGAAAAGAGAGAACCGGCGGCGGCGGCGGTAGGAGCGGCGATGACCGGAGGCAGAGATGAGAGACGGAGGACGAATCGGTCGCCGTAGGAACGAAGATCGAAGAATTAACCGAAGAAGTCACCAAAGAAATCGTCGTTGGTGAGACGAGGATCGAAGAATTAACCGAGGAAAGGACCGAAGGAATGTTCCGCGGAGAAATGAAATGGAGTAAGAGGGAGATTGGAAGGGAGGCGCTCAACAGCGGGCTCACAACAATCTCTGCGCTGGGGGGAAGGCCTATCGCTCAACAGCAATGTCCTCTGGCTGTGACCGGTCAGTGGAGGTGCTGATCGGGCGGAGATAGGCTCTTAAAGTATACGCCAACGCATGAGTTATAAGGGCTCTATAACCTGTTGTGACTCTAAAAATCGACCGGATAGGTATAACAAATTGTTTAAATTTAAAGAGATGTGAGCTCAAATGCTGTGTGAGATATGATCTAAAGGATGCACCCGCAACTGGCAATCCATACAATGCGCAAACTATCTTGCAAGGCCTTCCTGCAAGATGTGGCGGGAATCCATCTTCAGCTCTCGCTTTTAGAAAGTATTTTTCCTTAATCGGGGCTGTCAAATATGCATTTTGGATATCTGCTGAGAGGACCTTCAAATTGTTCAGTGCTGCTAGCAAGAAGAATATTCTTACTGAATCATGACTGGGAACAGATGAATATGTATTCTCTTTTGCTATGGCAGGAACTTTATGACCGTCCCCTACCAACCTCGCTTTCCTTGTTAGGGATCCAAGCTTGATATCAAATATCATGTGCGTTGTGATTTCCTTATGACCAACTGGGATAACATCATCATCAGAAAATTCAAACGCTGCCATATTGTTTGTCATTTCTTTATGAATTGCTCGTTCCCAGTGATCTATGCCTGTTTTCTTATCAATTGCCAGTGCTTGTGTAATCGAATGTGGTAATTTAACACCATATTTGTGAGTCTTCAACCAATACTTGGCTGTTTTTGCTGCCTTAAGAATGTGTTCCTTTCTTTTCAAAATTTTGTGCACCCACCATCTGAATGCTGGTGATTTTTCAAGATTGTTGTTGACTGCATACTCGGCTAGTTGCACTGGGAATGATTCTTTGACGTCGCTTAGCTTACACCAAGATTCTGTTCCATCTTTCCAACTGGCCAAAATTCTCCAACCCCTAGTCGTCGGCTTATGGCTTTTTTGTCCATTTTTGGCTACAGTTGTTGCTTCCTCATCACTTAAAGCAGTGTTGTCGCATTCATGATCAATCAGCTCATCTAGTAGAGTGATCATCCTTCCATCGTCATCGACAGAGCTGTAAAGACTCTCTGCAACAACGTTCGCCGTGTATTCTTCAATGGTGCCATCAGGTAGTTGCAGATTGTACAGCCTCATGTCCAGTATTGGATTCTCATTCCTTACTCCAATTGGTCTGTTTTGCAGATCTCGCACCCTATCCTTCACAATGCACCTGAGCCTTTCGTCATTTCTTTCAATGATTACTTCATTTCCCAGATACTCATCTGGTTCATCAATATCTTCAACCGATGCGTCTGGCTCAGCCATTTCAAGTTTCAGATCAGATGATTTCACTGGTTGTTGTTCCTCAAACAGCTCTATTTGGGGTTCCAGGTAGTTTTCCTGGAAGAAGGACACGCTGTCTTTCACTTCATCACCAATCTTGGACTCAATTGACTTGTCGATTGCTTCCATTCTTCGTAGGACGTCTCTATCCCTCCATTCATATTCCTTTACAGGCCTTATTGAATTTGTGGATATTGGTATTGCTGATTCGGTCAGGATCCAAAAACAATCAACGCCACCTATCTTGTTGCCACAAGGGCCCAACCACCGACCCAATCTTTCAACTCCTCGAGATGAAGAATCACCTTTGTCAAAGTAAAATATAAAATCATACCATTCTGATGATGTGTATAATGCAATATCGGGCCTATATCCATGCACCAATTCAAATGGAGTTCTCCCCATTGAAGAAGGGTTGCTTGATGCCGTCCTCTGCTAGATATTAGCACATAGTTCACCGCAAAATAACCATAGTCTCCTCGGTGACTTCTTCTTTGCTGCCTTGGTTGTGATTGCACTACCAAGATGACCTATTGCTTGCTCTGCTTGATTTTGAAATGGGCAATGTGGTTGGATGAATGTTTGGTGAATATGATTGCGCTTCACAATTGAATTCCAGTGCGTCTTGTAGGTTCTTGGCAAACCTTGTTCTGGAGCACCATCAGAAATCAAATGCTCAGGGATTCCAACTTCATGAATGAATGTTTTCAACCCTTGATGCGCTTGTGATTTGTCCTGTATTGGTATGAATACTTCAAACCCATTTCCATTTGTAAAGATCTGCGCGCATTTTTCTTGCCTCATAATACTCGTGGTTCTAGCATGCCAGGTATCAGTGTACCAGGTTCCTTGTGCAATTCTCTTGTTTCTAAAGGGCTGTGTAGGCAGACGCTTCATCAAAGGTAGTTGCAAATTCCTCAGGGCTTTCTGAGTAGTGACTTTCAGTGTCTGTTCAGCCTTCTTGAAACTGATATTCCAAGTCTTGGCTAGGCGTTCACAGTCTACTTTGTTTGGACCATCAATAGTTGTCACTGATGGCCCCCATTGATTTCTTCTATCAAGCGACCTCTGTTCAAGTGTATTGTCAACTTCTTGCAAGCCATGGGCTGGTTTTGATTCATCTTCAGGGGCTTCTGTGAAGTCAAATTCTGTGTCATCAAACAAAAACTGGTCTACCCTTCGCGCGCTTGAAATATTTACATCTTAAAACTTTGTGGCCACTGACGATATCCTGTGAGAAATATTGCCATCTGTTGCTATCTGGCATTCAGTCAGCATTCTTCTGGGTTGATATCTGGTGCAATCTCATCAGCTTGCATTGCTGCATGAGATTTGGGTGCTTGGGCTCTATGCTAGTCTTGGAGAGCATGTCTGTAACATTACTTGTAGGTTCTGTTACAACCGAGCTTGCATCCTCAGTCGACATGGCTTGAACACTAAACTGGTCCCCTGAAATTGGATCACCATTGTCGATTGCTAACTCAGCCATCCTGAATTTCAGTGAATGAGGATCCCACGGGGTGTCATTTGTTGCAATCAAATGTTGGCATTCATCAAGCTCTAATCTCATTGGCTTTCTTGTTGGAAAATATGAAATCACATTTCTCATACTCAGTTTTATAAAAACTTTCTTGGGGTCATCATCTTCCGTTGGGGTTTGGATTGTAATTCCATGCTTGGATCTGGGGTCAAACTGACGGGGTGTTTCTTCAACAGAATTGAAATTGCAATCCCTCACTTGATTTGGGCATATCAAGCTGTTCTTCAGTTTGTTCCCAAAGTACAGCGCTTGGTGGAACACTATGATGTAGACTTGGCCTGATGTTGGATTTGTCCAAGCAGTTGCACAACTTCCAATTGGGATTTTCTTAATTGGCTTGTACTCTTCAGAAAAAGGGGCCACATCAACGTGCGTTGTGATCTGATCAGGATTGAGCAATATCATGTTGCTTCCAGCGGCAGTGGTGTCTGCATGTGAGTCTAGCTCACAGTATCCTTCTTCATTTTCTCCATCATCAAAATCTAGAGGAATATTCATCTTATATAATGACCGGCTCACCATTTTTAAACATTTGTTTTCTAGTGTCCGGTTATGATGTCATTTCTTAGATTTTGAGCCAAAGCTATCACCTGCGCCTTCCTTTTCAGCTTCTTTTGCCTTTTTGGTCTCAGCAGCCTTGAGAGCTCTCTTCTTCTTATTTGCCTGTCTCATCTGGTAAAGCTCCTGGCGCTGCTCTTTTGACATCGTTTTATACACACTTGTTGGATAGGGCTTGTTCTCAAGTTTCCCCGTGAACGTTCCAGTTGTTTTCTGCTTCTTGTTGCTTGACGTGCCCACAGAATACACACTTCTGGAACCCCTTTTATGCTTTCCATTTGCAAGCTTCTTCAATCCGAGATGATTGGTGAATAGGATCAAACATTCATTGAAATTGTCTCGGTAATCTTTGCTCTCATCAATTGCATCAGCTTTAGCGGCATCAAGTCGCTCATCGCTGATTGAATTGATAAAGTCCCAGACAAATCTCCTTTCATTGTGGTTCTTTTCAAATCTCAGAATTGTTCCATGAAATGCAGTCCAATTTCTCTTGTGCTTGTTCCAATCATAATTCTTAGCGTCGCCGGTGTAGTGTGATTCTTTCATATCCTGGTAGGTTTTGTTCAGAACCATAGTGATATTGGTATCAGTATAAGCGTGCTGCATCAGCAAAATAAATGCATTTCTCGCATGTCCTGAGTTCAGTTCGGTATTTTGGAAATGTGCCACATATTCCCAACCAGGCCCTTTTCTTGTTGCATCGCATAACAACCTCCAGACAACATTGTTATCTTCATCATACTGATGACCTGACAAAACGCCACACCTTTCATTGTAGTCACTTCAAGTTGGATAGGTATCTGTTGGACTTTGCCCTACTGTTCCAGACCTGGCTTTGTCGGTAACATCCTCCTTCTCTTGGGGTCTTTATGACATACAAGATTGGGAAACCTTCAGAGTTGAATCTGTATCTCAAGTTTTGGCGAAAGCCTTCCTCCCATTCCCTGAATTTTGTAAGATCCTTTAACTCAGGTGGGGTTGCTTTTTCCTGTGATTTCACACTTGACTCCATCATCTTGATTCTGAATTGTTGCAGCTCCAGGTTGTTTGGGTTTGCTTTCCAGTCAATGGCCCTTGGCTTGAGTCCAATCAATGGTTGATATCGAGCCCAGTTCGCCCATGTGAGGAGCCTTGATGATAGCCTGTTGCCATAGTGAATGCTTTTTGGATTAGGACACTCCGGACTGATAGATTTCAATCCATGCATGAATGATTTGATGCTTTCCTTATTGAGGTCTGTAATTTCGCGAATATTAGACATTCCTCCCCTCATAATTTCTTCAGCTGATTCATAGTTGATACCAAAGTCCATCAAGCTGCTTCTGAAAGCGAGCTGTTCTGGATTCAGAAATCTTCCATTGTTGAATCTCCTGATTCTTATTTTGGGTTGGGATGACCTCCTTTCGTATCGGTCAGCCCTTGGGTCGGCCCTTTTGTCAGCATCTTGTTGACTTTCATCACCGCTATTCTCATCATCTGGATTCCCACCCCTTCTTTCAGCATCCCGCAATGCTCTGATCTTTTTCTTTACTTCTTGGTCGATGATTCTCTTCATAGTTGAGTTCATTTCTGGGTCAGCGATAGCCCTTTCCATTACACACATGATTCTTTCATCAAATTCATCGTTTTCTTCCCTACCTCCTTCATTGCTTCCATCAGAATCTTGTGGATCCACTTCCATTTTTTCTTCCTCAATGGAGTCGTTCGCTCTAGTTTGTGCCATGGTGGGGACAAGGTCTCAAATGTTCGGGCGATATTCGAGGGAAGTTTGGATGGACGTTTTGATGGACGACACGATCGAATATTTAATCGAAGGTGGTATGTGGGAAGAGAGTGTAATCGAATCGAAGGATTGGATGTGAGGTGGTTGGTAGATGTTGATGACTGTCGAGTGTGATTTGCTTATCTGTTTGTATTTATCCGGATCGAATTTTCGTTCCGGTTAGTAATACTTTCTGACTATTCGGATCGAGTTTTTGTTCCGGTCTGTCTGTGTGTGAGCTTTTGCTTTTGTTGCAATTCAAGATTGTGAGCTTTTCTATCCGGTCTCGGGATTTGCTCATTCTCTATTTTCTGTGGTGAAAGATTGTTTCCTGAGAATTTAGTGTTCTCTTTTTCTTTTGGATCTTTGAGATCGTTCGATCTTCGAGATTTGGTGTTCTCGTTTCCATATCTTTGGATTTTCTTGCGGGCAGATGCTCTTTGCAAGATGCTTTTTGCAATCTGTTTCGTCCAATCTGTTTCACCATCATCAGAATACTTGAGGCTCAATCTTCTGGCTCACGTCATTCTTGTTTTCAGCGAAAGATCAGTGTTTGGATCGGATATTGATTCCTTTCAACTGATGCCAACCTGGGCGACTCTCTGAATCGTCCAGTTCCTTTTCCCTTGCTTGTTTTGCTGGATCGCGAAACCTGATGGAGCCTACCATTGTGGTTTGGGTCTTTGGTCTCTTCTTTCAGGGAGACCGCCCTGGTGTTGGTCAATTGACTCTTTTACATCCTTGAGGGTTGATGCCGGTAGCTGATCAGGCTAATCCGGATTCGTTTGGTCTTCGAGCTCAACTGCGTTTCTCCTGTGGGAAACGCCGTCCTCAGCATTGTAGGATGCTGGCCACAGCTCGTAGGGAGTGCTGTGTGTCTGATAAACTAAAGAAAGTGTGTCGTAACAAACAAAATGCAATCGTCCTTTCGATCAATTGATTTAGTGAGTAAGGGTAATCATCTTAGAATCGGTAATCGTCGATCATCTCTGATCGACAGGTTAATTGCTTGTCGTATCGTGTAATTTCTAGCATTCAAAACACACGTAATTAAGACACAAAACACACGCAAAGCATCTTCGATCCGTCTTTTGTTTTACCGTATTATTCACCGTGATATTCTCATTGGAATATCACATGTATTGTACCTTATCATGTAGAATTAGTACTAGGTTGTACGTATATTTTAGGGCATGATAGTGTTTTAGAGTTGTTAATTCTTCGAAGAGTGAGCTGATGGGGAAACTCTCGCTAAGAGTCAATCCACATGTAAAGTCGTTGAAAATCATTCACTCAGGAATAACCTTAAGGATAAGGTTATTGCCCTTATGACTTTCGTACAAATACGCGTTACACGGTGAATTCTTTTCAAAATACCACGAACAAGCATACGCCCCATTGGATAAAACACTTAACCTCGTAAATGACCAATACCATCAAATGACCAATACAACAAGACGCTAAGACAGCAACAGCAGCGACAATATCCGTACAATGAAGATAGTAACAAATAACCGGGCAAGATCTCTATCACGTAAAATACAGGTTATAGAGCCCTTATACCTCACACAATTAGTGCTTTGCAGGGGCCCTGTGGAGTTGTTGAATAGATAGTTACTGTATGTATTGTAAGTATGTGTCCGTAAAGTTATGGTAAGAAGTACTCGTACGATAACGCGTACAATTTCTACTAGTAGTGTGCATCAAGTAAGATCAGAATTACCAAAGGTGTTCTGATCTGTACCACCAATTCTTACCAGTACCAATTCTACAATTAGCCAACCAACCAAATTTACTTGTAAGCTATCAGCAAGGTATCTACATTCATAGGGATGGGGTTAGATTCGAACAAGCAAGCTGTAGGAGCTACCGGTAATTACGAGCTACCAGATCTACAAGCAAGCTGTCTATGTTCTTCCCAATCATACCAATTATTTGAAGACAGCGCAAATCCTGACCATCCCCAACCTAAAATTAACTCAATCATCAACCCAAAAACTCACCAGATTTGAAGACAGTGCAAATCCTGCCAATCCCCGACCAAAATAAAACTCATTCATCAACCAAAAAACTAACCAGATTTGAAGACAGAGCAAATCTTGCCAATCCCCGACCAAAATACAAGTCAGTCATCAACCCAAAAACCCACCAGCTTTGGAGACAGTGCAAATCCTGCCAATCCGCAACCAATATATAAGTCAGTCATCAACCAAAAAACCCACCAAACTTGAAGACAGTGCAAATCCCGCCAATCCCCAACCTTAAATTAACTCAATCATCAACAAAAAAAAAACAGATTTGAAGACAGTGCAAATCCTGCCAATCCCCGACCAAACTATTACTCAGTCATCAACCCAAAAACCCACCAAATTTGAAGACAGTGCAAATTCTGCCAATCCTCGACCAAACTATAACTCTGTCGTCAATCCAAAAACTCACCAGATTTGAAGAAAGTGCAAATCCTTCCAATCCTCAACCAAACTATAACTCTGTCATCAATCCAAAAACTCACCAGATTTGAAGAAAGTGCAAATCCTTCCAATCCCCAACCTAAAATGAACTCAATCATCAACCCAAAAAACCACCAGATTTGAAGACAGTGCAAATCTTGCCAATCCCCAACCAAACTATAACTCAGTCATCAACCCAAAAACTCACCAGATTTGAATACAGTACAAATCCTGCCCATCCCCAACCTAAAATTTACTCAACCATCTACCCAAAAACCCACCAGATTTAAAGACAGTGCAAATCCTGCCAATCCCCGACCAAAGTATAACTCAGTCAACCCATAAACCCACCAGATTTGAAGACAGTGCAAATCCTGCCCATCCCGAACCTAAGATTAACTCAATCATCAACCCATAAATCAACCAGATTTGAAGACAGTACAAATCCTGCCAATCCCCGACCAAACTATACCTCAGTCATCAACCCATAAACCCACCAAACTTGAAGACAGTACAAATCCTGCCCATCCCCAACCTAAAATGAACTCAATCATCAACCAAAAAACCCACCAGATTTGAAGACAGTGCAAATCTTGCCAATCCCTGACCAAACTATAACTCTGTCATCAATCCGAAAACTCACCAGATTTGAAGACAGTGCAAATCCTGCCCATCCCCAACCTAAAATGAACTCAATCATCAACCCAAAAGCCCACCAAATTTGAAGACAGTGCAAATCCTGCCAATCCCCAACCAAACTATAACTCAGTCATCAGCCCAAAAACTCACCAGATTTGAAGACAGTGCAAATCATGCCAATCCCCGACCAAAATATAACTCAGTCATCAACCCAAAAACAAACCAGATTTGAAGACAGAGCAAATCCTGCCCATCCCCAACCTAAAATGAACTCAATCATCAACCCAAAAACCCACCAAACTTGAAGACAGTGCAAATCCTGCCAATCCCCAACCAAACTATAACTCAGTCATCAGCCCAAAAACTCAACAGATTTGAAGACAGTGCAAATCCTGCCAATCCTTGATCAAAATATAACTCAGTCATCAACCCAAAAACTCACCAGATTTGAAGACAGTGCAAATCCTGCCCATCCCCGACCAAACTATAACTCAGTCACCAACCTAAAACCCACCAGATTTGAAGACAGTGCAGATCTTGCCCATCCCCAACCTAAAATGAACTCAATCGTCAACCCAAAAACCCACCAGATTTGAAGACAGTGCAAATCATGCCCATCCCCAACCTAAAATTAACTCAATCATCAATAAAAAAACCCACCAGATTTGAAGAGAGTGCAAGTCTTGCCAATCCCCGACCAAACTATAACTCAGTCATAACTCAGTAATCAACCCAAAAACTCACCAGATTTGAAGACAGTGCAAAACCTGCCAATCCCAAACCAAACTATAACTCTGTCATCAACCCAAAAACCCACCAGATTTGACGACAGTGCAAATCTTGCCAATCCCTGACCAAACTATAACTCAGTCAACCCATAAACCTACCAGATTGGAAGACAGTGCAAATCCTGCCAATCCCCGACCAAACTATAACTAAGTCATCAACCCAAAAACTCAACAGATTTGAAGACAGTGCAAATCTTGCCAATCCCCGACCAAAATAAAAGTCAGTCATCAACCCAAAAACCAAACATACTTGAAGACAGTGCAAATCCTGCCCATCCTCAACCTAAAATGAACTCAATCATCAATCAAAAAACACATTAGATTTGAGGTTAGTGCAAATCTTGTCAATCCCCGACCAAACTATAACTCTGTCATCAACCCATAAACCCTCCAGTTTTGAAGACAGTGCAAATCATGCCAATCCCCAACCAGACTATAACTCAGTCATCAACCCAAAAACTCACAAGATTTGAAGACAGTGCAAATCTTGCCAATCCCCGATCGCAATATATCTCATTCATCAATCCAAAACCTAATCAGATTTGAAGACAGTGCAAATCCTGCCAATCCCCAACCAAACTATAACTCAGTCATCAATCGAAAAACCGACCAGATTTGAAGACAGTGCAAATCCTGCCCATCCCCAACCTTAAATTAACTCAATCATCCACCAAAAAAACCCAAGAGATTTGAAGACAATGCAAATCCTGCCAAACCCCGACCAAACTATAACTCAGTCAACCCATAAACCCACCAGATTTGAAGACAGTGCAAATATTGCCCATCCCCAACCTTAAATTAACTCAATCATCCACCTAAAAATCCACCAGATTTGAAGAGAGTGCAAGTCTTGCCAATCGCCAACCAAACTATAACTCAGTCAAAACGCAGTCATCAACCCAAAAACTCACCAGATTTGAAGACAGTGCAAAACCTGCCAATCCCTGACCAAATTATAACTCTGTCATCAACCCAAAACCCACCGGATTTGAAGACAGTGCAAAACCTACCATTCCCTGACCAAACTATAACTCAGTCATCAACCCAAAAACCCACCAAACTTGAATACAGTACAAATCCTGCCCATCCCCAACCTAAAATTAACTCAACCATCAACCCCAAAAACCCACCAGATTTGAAGACAGTGCAAATCCTGCCAATCCCTTACCAAACTATAACTCTGTCATCAACCCAAAAACCCACCAAACTTGATGACAGTGCAAATCCTGCCAATCCCTGACCAAACTATAACTCAGTCATCAACCCAAAAACCCACCAAACTTGAAGACAGTGCAAATCCTGCCCATCCCCAACCTAAAATGAACTCAATCATCAACCAAAAAACCCACCAAACTTGATGACAGTGCAAATCCTGCCAATCCCTGACCAAACTATAATTCAGTCATCAACCCAAAAACCCACCAAACTCGAAGACAGTGCAAATCCTGCCCATCCCCAACCTAAAATGAACTCAATCATCAACCAAAAAACACAACAGATTTGAAGACAGTGCAAACCTTGCCAATCCCTGACCAAACTATAACTCTGTCATCAACCTATAAATCCACCAGATTTGAAGACAGTGCAAATCATGCCAATCCCCGACCAAACTTTAACTCAGTCATCAACCAAAAACCCACAAGATTTGAAGACAATGCAAATCATGCCCATCCCCAAACTAAAATGAACTCAATCATCAATCAAAAAACCCACCAGATTTGAAGAGAGTGCAAGTCTTGCCAATCCCCGACCAAACTATAACTCAGTCAAAACTCAGTCATCAACCCAAAGACTCACCAGATTTGAAGACAGTGCAAAACCTGCCAATCCCTGACCAAACCATAACTCTGTCATCAACCTAAAAACTAACGAGATTTGAAGACATTGCAAATCTTGCCAATCCACAACCAAACTATAACTCAGTCAACCCAAAAACTCACAAGATTGGAAGACAGTGCAAATCCTGCCAATCCCCGACCAAACTATAACTCAGTCATCAACCCAAAAACTCACCAGATTTTAAGACAGTACAAATCTTGCCAATCCCCAACCAAACTGTAACTCGGTCATCAACCCAAAAACCCACCAGATCTGAAGACAGTGCAAATCTTGCCCATCCCCATCCTTAAATCAACTCAATCATCCACCTAAAAAACCACCAGATTTGAAGACAGTGCAAATTCTGCCAATCCCTGACCAAACTATAACTCTTTCATCAACCCAAAAACCCACCAGTTTTGAAGACAGTGCAAAACCTGCCAATCCCTGACCAAACCATAACTCTGCCATCAACCCATTAACCCACCAAACTTAAGGAGAGTGCAAATCTTGCCCATCCCAAACCTAAAATTAACTCAATCATCAATCAAAAAACCCACCAGATTTGAAGAGAGTGCAAGTCTTGCCAATCCCCGACCAAACTATAACTCAGTCATAACTCAGTAATCAACCCAAAAACTCACCAGATTTGAAGACAGTGCAAAACCTGCCAATCCCTGACCAAACCATAACTCTGTCATCAATCAAAAACACACCGGATTTGAAGACAGTGCAAAACCTGCCATTCCCTGACCAAACTATAACTCAGTCATCAACCGAAAAACCCACCAAACTTGAAGACAGTGCAAATCCTGCTCATCCCCAACCTAAAATGAACTCAATCATCAACCAAAAGACCCAACAGATTTGAAGACAGTGCAAACCTTGCCAATCCCCGACCAAACTATAACTCTGTCATCAACCTATAAACCCACCAGTTTTCAAGACAGTGCAAATCATGCCAATCACCGACCAAACTTTAAATCAGTCATCAACCCAAAAACTCAACAGATTTGAAGACAGTCCAAATCTTGCCCATCCCCAACCTAAAATTAACTCAATCATCAACCAAAAAACCACCAGATTTGAAGACAGTGCAAATCTTGGGAATCACCACCAACTATAACTCAGTCATCAACCCAAAACCCACCAGTTTGAAGACAGTGCAAATCATGCCAATCCACCACCAAACTCTAACTCTGTCATCAACCCAAAAACTCATAAGTTTTGAAGACAGTGCAAATCATGCCCATCCCCAACCTTAAATTAACTCAATCATCAATCGAAAAACCCACCAGATTTGCAGAGAGTGCAAGTCTTGCCAATCCCCCACCAAACTATAACTCAGTCATAACTCAATCATCCACCCAAAAACCCACCAAACTTGATGACAGTGCAAAACCTGCCAATCCCTGACCAAATTATAACTCAGTCATCAACCCAAAAACCCACCAAACTTGATGACAGTGCAAATCTTGCCAATCCCCGACCAAACTATAACTCAGTCAACCCAAAAACTCACAAGATTGAAGACAGTGCAAATCCTGCCAATCCCCGACCAAACTATAACTCAATCATCAACCCAAAAACCCACCAAACTTGATGACAGTGCAAAACCTGCCAATCCCTGACCAAATTATAACTCAGTCATCAACCCATAAACCCACCAAACTTGAAGACACTGCAAATCCTGCCCATCCCCAACCTAAAATGAACTCAATCATCAACCAAAAAACCCAACAGATTTGAAGACAGTGCAAATCTTGCCAATCCTCGACCAAACTATAACTCTGTCATCAACCCATAAACCCACCAGTTTTGAAGACAGTGCAAATCATGCCAATCCCCGACCAAACTTTAACTCAGTCATCAACCCAAAAACTCACAAGATTTGAAGACAGTCCAAATCTTGCCCATCCCCGATCAATATATATCTCATTCATCAATCCAAAACCTAATCAGATTTGAACACAGTGCAAATCCTGCCAATCCCCAACCAAACTATAACTCGGTCATCAACCCAAAAGCCCACCAGATTTGAAGACAGTGCAAAACCTGCCCATCCCCAACCTTAAATTAACTCAATCATCAACCAAAAACCCAACAGATTTGAAGACAGTGCAAATCCTGCCAATCCCTGACCAAACTATAATTCAGTCAACCCATAAACCTACCAGATTTGAAGACAGTGCAAATCCTGCCAATCCCCGACCAAACTATAACTCAGTCATCAACCCAAAAACTCAACAGATTTGAAGACAGTGCAAATCATGCCAATCCCTGACCAAAATATAAGTCAGTCATCAACCCAAAAACCCACCAGATTTGAACACAGTGCAAATCTTGCCAATCCCCAACCAAACTATAACTCTGTCATCAACCCAAAACCCACCAGTTTGAAGACAGTGCAAATCATGCCAATCCACGACCAAACTCTAACTCTGTCATCAACCCAAAAACTCACAAGATTTGAAGACAGTGCAAATCAAGCCCATCCCCAACCTAAAATTAACTCAATCATCAATCGAAAAACCCACCAGATTTGAAGAGAGTCCAAGTCTTGCCAATCCCCGACCAAACTATATCTCAGTCATAACTCAGTCATCAACCCAAAAACTCACCAGATTTGAAGACAGTGCAAAACCTGCCAATCCCTGACCAAACCATAACTCAATCATCAACCCAAAAACCCACCAGATTTGATGACAGTGCAAATCTTGCCAATCCCCGACCAAACTATAACTCAGTCAACCCAAAAACTCACAAGATTGAAGACAGTGCAAATCCTGCCAATCCCCGACCAAACTATAACTCAATCATCAACCCAAAAACCCACCAAACTTGATGACAGTGCAAAACCTGCCAATCCCTGACCAAATTATAACTCAGTCATCAACCCATAAACCCACCAAACTTGAAGACACTGCAAATCCTGCCCATCCCCAACCTAAAATGAACTCAATCATCAACCAAAAAACCCAACAGATTTGAAGACAGTGCAAATCTTGCCAATCCTCGACCAAACTATAACTCTGTCATCAACCCATAAACCCACCAGTTTTGAAGACAGTGCAAATCATGCCAATCCCCGACCAAACTTTAACTCAGTCATCAACCCAAAAACTCACAAGATTTGAAGACAGTCCAAATCTTGCCCATCCCCGATCAAAATATATCTCATTCATCAATCCAAAACCTAATCAGATTTGAACACAGTGCAAATCATGCCAATCCCCAACCAAACTATAACTCGGTCATCAACCCAAAAGCCCACCAGATTTGAAGACAGTGCAAAACCTGCCCATCCCCAACCTTAAATTAACTCAATCATCAACCAAAAACCCAACAGATTTGAAGACAGTGCAAATCCTGCCAATCCCTGACCAAACTATAATTCAGTCAACCCATAAACCTACCAGATTTGAAGACAGTGCAAATCCTGCCAATCCCCGACCAAACTATAACTCAGTCATCAACCCAAAAACTCAACAGATTTGAAGACAGTGCAAATCATGCCAATCCCTGACCAAAATATAAGTCAGTCATCAACCCAAAAACCCACCAGATTTGAACACAGTGCAAATCTTGCCAATCCCCAACCAAACTATAACTCTGTCATCAACCCAAAACCCACCAGTTTGAAGACAGTGCAAATCATGCCAATCCACGACCAAACTCTAACTCTGTCATCAACCCAAAAACTCACAAGATTTGAAGACAGTGCAAATCAAGCCCATCCCCAACCTAAAATTAACTCAATCATCAATCGAAAAACCCACCAGATTTGAAGAGAGTCCAAGTCTTGCCAATCCCCGACCAAACTATATCTCAGTCATAACTCAGTCATCAACCCAAAAACTCACCAGATTTGAAGACAGTGCAAAACCTGCCAATCCCTGACCAAACCATAACTCAATCATCAACCCAAAAACCCACCAGATTTGATGACAGTGCAAATCTTGCCAATCCCCGACCAAACTATAACTCAGTCAACCCAAAAACTCACAAGATTGAAGACAGTGCAAATCCTGCCAATCCCCGACCAAACTATAACTCAATCATCAACCCAAAAACCCACCAAACTTGATGACAGTGCAAAACCTGCCAATCCCTGACCAAATTATAACTCAGTCATCAACCCATAAACCCACCAAACTTGAAGACACTGCAAATCCTGCCCATCCCCAACCTAAAATGAACTCAATCATCAACCAAAAAACCCAACAGATTTGAAGACAGTGCAAATCTTGCCAATCCTCGACCAAACTATAACTCTGTCATCAACCCATAAACCCACCAGTTTTGAAGACAGTGCAAATCATGCCAATCCCCGACCAAACTTTAACTCAGTCATCAACCCAAAAACTCACAAGATTTGAAGACAGTCCAAATCTTGCCCATCCCCGATCAAAATATATCTCATTCATCAATCCAAAACCTAATCAGATTTGAACACAGTGCAAATCATGCCAATCCCCAACCAAACTATAACTCGGTCATCAACCCAAAAGCCCACCAGATTTGAAGACAGTGCAAAACCTGCCCATCCCCAACCTTAAATTAACTCAATCATCAACCAAAAACCCAACAGATTTGAAGACAGTGCAAATCCTGCCAATCCCTGACCAAACTATAATTCAGTCAACCCATAAACCTACCAGATTTGAAGACAGTGCAAATCCTGCCAATCCCCGACCAAACTATAACTCAGTCATCAACCCAAAAACTCAACAGATTTGAAGACAGTGCAAATCATGCCAATCCCTGACCAAAATATAAGTCAGTCATCAACCCAAAAACCCACCAGATTTGAACACAGTGCAAATCTTGCCAATCCCCAACCAAACTATAACTCTGTCATCAACCCAAAACCCACCAGTTTGAAGACAGTGCAAATCATGCCAATCCACGACCAAACTCTAACTCTGTCATCAACCCAAAAACTCACAAGATTTGAAGACAGTGCAAATCAAGCCCATCCCCAACCTAAAATTAACTCAATCATCAATCGAAAAACCCACCAGATTTGAAGAGAGTCCAAGTCTTGCCAATCCCCGACCAAACTATATCTCAGTCATAACTCAGTCATCAACCCAAAAACTCACCAGATTTGAAGACAGTGCAAAACCTGCCAATCCCTGACCAAACCATAACTCAATCATCAACCCAAAAACCCACCAGATTTGAAGACAGTGCAAATCTTGCCAATCCCCGACCAAACTATAACTCAGTCAACCCAAAAACTCACAAGATTGAAGACAGTGCAAATCCTGCCAATCCCCGACCAAACTATAACTCAATCATCAACCCAAAAACCCACCAAACTTGATGACAGTGCAAAACCTGCCAATCCCTGACCAAATTATAACTCAGTCATCAACCCATAAACCCACCAAACTTGAAGACACTGCAAATCCTGCCCATCCCCAACCTAAAATGAACTCAATCATCAACCAAAAAACCCAACAGATTTGAAGACAGTGCAAATCTTGCCAATCCTCGACCAAACTATAACTCTGTCATCAACCCATAAACCCACCAGTTTTGAAGACAGTGCAAATCATGCCAATCCCCGACCAAACTTTAACTCAGTCATCAACCCAAAAACTCACAAGATTTGAAGACAGTCCAAATCTTGCCCATCCCCGATCAAAATATATCTCAATCATCAATCAAAAAACCCACCAGATTTGAAGAGAGTGCAAGTCTTGCCAATCCCCGACCAAACTATAACTCAGTCATAACTCAGTCATCACCCCAAAAACTCACCAGATTTGAAGACAGTGCAAAACCTGCCAATCCCTGACCAGATTTGCACTCTGTTCAAATCTAGTGGGTTTTTGGGTTGATGACTGAGTTATATTTCGGTGGGGCTATTACCAATCATGTTAAGTGACGTCATTCATTTGCGTGAGTTCTAGAGTAGATGCTACGTACGTTCATACCGATTGATGTAGCGAGCCGAATGAAAGTAATGGTAGTGCCACGTGGCACTCCCTACAACCGGTAGAGAGCCAGACCGGGGGAAGTAGAAATCTGGTAGATTCACTATCACTGAAACCAGCTTCTAAGCACACGCTTAAACCCCGATAGCCTCAACAAGCCAGCAAAGGATTCCTCCAGCAAAGCGCAAGCCTACAACACGCGCTACCAGAAGAAATTACGCACGATCGATTCCCATACTCGCATGATCGATTCCCTGTATCACTAGCTAAAACCAGCTTCTAAGCACACGCTTAGAGGACCCCGATAGCCACAACAAGCGTGCCACGGATTCCCCTAGCAAGCCCATCGGTACCAAGGAAATCGATTCCCTGTATCACCGGATAAGGTGTATCACTGTGTCACTGTATCACTGAAAGGCCCAAAGGAATTGATTGCTTGCGACCGAAAGACGCGTACAAAGTCAAGAACGAGCTTCGTATCAACCAAATTACAGGCTAGCACTAACAAGCCGGTAAAGGATCCCTCCAGGAAATCCAAGCATACAGCTCACTCTTTCTGTTCCTAAAACGATTAGTAATAGAATAAGTAAAAAGGCCCACCACGCCCGCCCGCAGAAAAGGCTTAACAGCCAAAGGCTTAACTGCCCAAGCTGTTAAGCCAGGCTGTGCGCCGGTGTGTGTGGGCACAGCAAACTAAGGGACCGGACTACAGCCTGCAAAACAACCAACAGGCTGGAGTTCCCGGCTCCCCATCTAGCAATTGCTTAACCCACCAACACACCCATGAACTACAAGCATTGCACATACAGTACTACAAGTAGGCTGGCTACTGAGGCTATCACGAATGTAGTGAGTGATAGTCCTACCAAGTGATCTACACTACCAATCGAATGACTGTTGTCAATCAAAAATTGTGTCGTCGTACGGTAACAACTCCACCAATTTTGCACCTCGTCTTCTTTCCATCGAATTTCCTACGGATACCGTAAGATGATGACGTTGGCAAAAATTTGATTTGTAGGAGAGTACAAGCAGGAGTCATAAATAAGAGGGGTGCGACACGCCGTCTGTCTGTCATCCGTTTTCGCTGCATGATACTAGAAAAAAATGGGGGTCCTTGAAACCATGATAGGAGGATTTTGTTAAAAACTTCCCCAGCTAAATTTTTAAAAGTCTGTTTTTACTCCATAATGCTAGTAAAACTACTACACTTTCAAATGATAGCAACTCAATCAAAAAGCAATATTAAAATGAGTTACAGGGTTCATTCTAAACCAACTTTTTGTGAGGAAGCTGAATATTTAGCTTGTTTGGGCTGATTATGCACAGAATTGTATTTATTAAAGAGAGAGACAGCACAAGATATTGTGAGAAAAAAGCAGCGAAAACGGATGATGAACAGACTTTTTGTGGGTTTGGAATCATTTTTGGTGGGACTGACCAGCGAAAATGGACAACGGACAGACTGTTTGTGGGTTTGGAACCATTTTTGGTGGGACTGACCAGCAAAAACAGATGACAGACAGACCGTTGAACCATTTTTTGGTGGTCACCCCACATGTGCTTGTCAAGAACGCCACAGATGAATAATACAGCCAAACACCACTTGCTATGTGTCTCTCAAGAGTATAAGGAAGGTGTGTATGTAATATGAAGGTCAGAAAGTGATTGGAAGTACCTTTGGGAATCAGGTGTTTCACTGTCCTTTTTACTAGCATTATGCAGTAAAAATGTACTTTTAAAAATTTAGCTAGGGAAGTTTTTTCCAAAATCCTCCTATCATGGTTTCAGTGGAAACTCCTCGTGTCGCACCCCTCTTATTTATGACTCCTGAGTACAAGTACCATACAGCGGAAATACCACAATTGTGGTATTTAGCCTGACACTACTGTGGCACATAAGTAGAAACCGGTACGCTTAATGATACATACCTCTAATGACTATTTCTACTGTTTTTTCTCTGTAGATATCATGTGGTACCCCTCAAAAATAGAGGTACAGGACGAATTTCCATACACAGTATTGTTGCATTTTTAGTGGTATAAGACTCCGTGTAACTCTTAAGGAAATACCACAAATACCACAAGTACTTTACATGACCGGTGTTCTTCAGTCTTTTCTTTCTAAGAAATATCCCCGGAGGTGCTTGTTTTTTTTGCTCACTTTTTTGAAATGGTGACGGTGACCGATAAGATGACAACCAATAAGACAAGAACCGATAAGACGGCTAATAATCACCAATCCCCCCTAGTATTATTGCTCCTAAATCGGTCCCCTCTGAGTAAGCTACTAGTGTGCTGTATTATATTTTGGTACTGTATTTAAACTTAGTCTACTAGGTTTTCCTGCTGCTCGAAACGTCGCTCCAAAGAAACGCTGCTCCAAAACGCTGGTCGAAACGCCGCTGCTGGCTGCTTGCTTCCTGCTGCTTGAAACGCCGCTCCAAAACGCTGGTGCTGGCTGCTGGCTTCCTGATCCTCCTCCAAAGCGCGGCTCCAAAACCCTGCTCGAAACGCCGCCGCTTGCTGCTGGCTTCCTGCTGCTTGAAACGCCGCTGCTGGCTGCTAGCTGCTGGGTTCCTGCTGCTCCAAAACGTCGCTTGAAACGCCGCTGCTGGCTTCCTGCTGCTTGAAACGCCGCTCCAAAACGCCGCTGCTGGCTTCCTGCTGCTCCAAAACACCGCTCCAAACGCCGCTGCTTGCTGCTGGCTTCCTGCTGCTTGAAACGCCGCTCAAAACGCCGCTCCAAAACGCAGCTTGATTGTCGTTTGAATACCCTTCCCGCTCCAAATCGAAGTAGAGTAACATGTAGGTATTTGAGCTGGTGTAATTTTGTACTATTTGTACGGTGGCGGACCTTCATGGTCTGTTCTATTGAAGGAGAAACAGAAGGGTCGTTGGAGGGTCGTAACTCGCCATCCAAATAGCCGTTTGATTGCCATTCGATTGCCATTCCAGGTCAGCAAACCAGTAGAGGGACATGATGGTGTTCGAATGTGGTAGTATTTGTACAGGTCCACCCACATCTTCCCTTCTATTGGAGGGGAAACAGATGGGTCAGAGAAGGGTCGTCGACGACGGCGACGTATCTTTGTGTGTTATTCGCAGTAGAATTGCGGTTCGCATACCCTTCCGGATCGAAAACCAAGTAGAGGAATGTGTAGGTATTTGAGTTGGTGTCATTTTGTACTATTTGTATGGTGACGGACCTTCATAGTCTGTTCTATGGAAGGAGAAACAGAAGGGTCGGTCGTCGCGAGAATAATGGAAATTAATGAACGACATCGGTGAATTCGATGATCGGACTTCTCATTAAAAAAAGTTGTGTTTTCAGGGTCTTTTGTCTTGTTCTTTTTTTGAAGAGATTTCAGTGTGCGGAGCACACATATGTTTATTTCCTGTAGACTTCTACATGGTTTTGGTACTGGGTATTTATCGGTGAGTGTACAAGATAAAAATACCACAATAAATACCCAGTACCAAAACCATGTAGAAGTCTACAGGAAATAAACATATGTGTGCTCCGCACACCGAAGTCCCTTCAAAAAAAGAACAAGTGAAAAGACCCTGAAAACACACCGAAAAACTCACTCCTAAGACAATTTTTTTGATGGGAAGTCCGATCATCGAAATCACGAATGTCGGCCCATGATCGACCCTTCTGTTTCTCCTTCCATAGAACAGACCATGAAGGTTCATCACTGTACAAGTAGTACAAAATGACACCAACTCAAATACCTACACATTCCTCCACTTGGTTTTCGATCCGGAAGGGTATTCGAACGGTAATTCAATGGCAAATAACACACAAAGATACGTCGTCATCGTCATTGAGGTTGAATCTTATGGTTACGTGCAATCATAAAAATGAGAGTTTGCTACCATAAAAATGAACGCGCGCCACTAGATATTACTATTGCTTTTAGAAGAAGCATCTCATTTCCGTAAATAAATGTTTGGCTAAGCTTTTTAGCGATTTTTAGTCGTAGCGTTTGTACCAAGGCTACTTGTTAAAAACAGATTTTTTTAATATTTCTACGTATTTCCCCCCCCCAAACCCCCCCCACATAAACTCCGTCTAGAAGGTTACGTTGTCAACTCTTAGGGTTAGTGTTAAACGTTCAACTAACAACTCCACCAATTGCTGCCCATCCGTAGGATTGTGTATACCTTAAGCTATCTATCTCCGGCCGTTCAGCACCTCCACTGTCGGTTAACTCCAGAGGACACTTGTAGTGACGCCCATCCGTGTGCTACTTTTTGGCCTCCCCCCATCTCCAGAGGACACCTGTAGTGACGCCCATCCGTGTGCTACTTTCGGCCTCCCCCAGTCTCATTCTTTTCTTTCTTTTCACCTCCCTGCTCGTGGATCAAGGGGTGTCACACCGATCCTTCCACAGGAATCTTCTTTTGGTATCCTCAACCAAGACCGGTTAGTCGAATAACATCAACAACGACATTCCCACGGTTAATTCGTTTCTACGTTTTTAACGATCGAACTATTCCACCATCAACGGATTAATACGGATTAATTACAACAGATTGAAACGTTGACATCGACTGTTAATTACATCCCAAGAACAAGCTTCTCCACCATCGACGGAGGACGACGAAACGGGTCAATAAACGACGCTCGCCGCACCGAAGATTGATTAATTCCCTCTCCGACGGACATTCCGAAGTTAATTCACCGATTCGTTATTTCGACGACGCTGATTAATCCAATCCACCATGGTTCCTCCACCAGAAGCATTTGATTGGTCCGATGTCTATGGGATTGCATTCAAATTCCAAACTGACAACAGCCCCCAAGAAGTCCTTTCTCTCAATGGCTCTTATACGGAGACTGTGCCACTTACAGCACCCAAAATATCAACTCTCTTCACATCAGACGCTAATGACGAAGGCCCCAGAACCCTTGGTCCGGCCCCAGTTACTGCACTCAGGGAAGCCTTCTGCAACAGCATCACCTTGGACATGGCCAACATCAATGAACTAGAAAAGGGACACATAGCCCAGCTCCTTGATTCATGCCCCGTACGATTTGTTAAACCTGGATCCCCAAACCAAAGGATCAGAAACCCACAAGAGTTCAACTCTGCAGGAAGAGAAGCTGTCAGACGAGCTGAAGCAACCAACGACCCAGAACCACTTGCAACAGTCCTATTTAACATCAACCAATGGAAATTCAAAAGGAACTGGAAGACCAATGACCCCGGCAACTATTTCAATGGCATCTACACAGGTGAGCTCCAATCCGACATCGACAAAAATGAGGCCAACAATGAAGATGCTACAGCTACACCAGCCGTGCCCACTGCGGAAGGCGCCAACATGCAACAGTTGACGACCCTACTACAGCAATTGGTCAACAATGACAACAACAACAACAACAACAACAACAACAATAACAACACCAGTGCCAACCACCAAGCGACACTCGGCCTACCATGGAATCCAGCAACCTTACCACCACCGGTTAAGGAGAGATACAATAGAAGAGATGAATTCCTCACCAGTGATGACATGAAAGACTTTGCAATCACCTACACAAACTCGAAATGAAACAATTGTCAGGCAAAACTACTACCTTCACAACCTAGGCAGTGGTAGAAATGACCAGCACCTGATCACCAGAAGTGGTGACTGCTTTGATCTAACCAGAGCCTCTGATAAATCCAAGGAAGCCGCGAGAGACAAACTGTTCCTCTCTGGTTTCCCACAACTAAAGGATTCAACCCATCCTCAGGTTAGAAAATGGTACAGAGAAATCACTGCTCATGCACAACAACACCACATCTACATCCACCCATACTACCTCTACAGGCGTGAAGCCAATCATCTCAGAGGATTTACCATAGGAGATAGCCTCCCGCATGACCTACCTACAAGATATGAATTGGCCATCAATGAATGGGATAATCTCATTTACACTGCACTCAGAACTGATAAATTCATCCCTGATTCATGTGGAAGTATGAAGGCCATCATTCAAAGATTTGAAGGGGGACAGGGATACAAAGCTCTATACACAGTTATTTCTCAGACACATCCCAACTCCAAAAGGCCATCCAATGCAGGTAGAATGGTCAGGAATCCTCCAAATCAAGATGCAAATGAATCACTGGAAGAATACTACTTCCGTTACAAGGATTATTTGAGACTTAGAGTCTTCCTCCACAACCAACCCAGCACAATCAGTTCAACAGAAGAAGTCAGCAACCTTATTGAAGGAACCACTCTCTCACAAGAACTCTTCAAGAAAACAGAAGATGAACGTGAGTCAGATGACCAATTCAAACAAGACAAATACAAAGCAGGCCAGCTTCTACAAACCCTGTAAACATATGAGCAAGAGATCAAGGCTGAAAAGAAGTACAAGGACAAAACCTCCAAATCGAGTCTGCTCAAGCAATTGTCCACCACAGGAACCAGGCCAGGTCCTCACCGCAGTGATAGGTTTCAAAAACGCGCTGGCAACAACACTGTTAGAACACCTTCCACTCTAACTTCTCACTCAATCAGTCTGATTGACTCACTTGGATACCCTGAAATGGATGAAGCGTCTGATAATCCCTTCCTCCATCAAGCATATTGCAACGCCATCACTGCATTTGACACAGAGCCCAGCCTCTTTGACACCTCCAGGCAATGCATTGTTTGTCACACCTCTGGACATAACTTTGACAATTGCCCTGCCCTACAAGATGTTGAGTCACTCCGAAAGCATCGGATTGCTACTGCAGTTTTCATCAGTAAAAGCAAGAGAGAAACGCAGCAACTGTTAGATTCCACCCAACGCATCTCCCAAATCCATATTGAAGATGAGGACAAAAATGAAGGCTCTCCAGATGATGAACCAGAAGACCAAAATTTTTGCCAAGGCCAAGAATAGACAGTCTTTCTTCCAGCCACATGACGTCACCACAAGATGATCCTCAAGGATTTGACAATGCCACAGCCCATCCAGAGAACGCCTTATTTCTCTCCTTAGACTCCAGCAGTGTCAGCTCCTACAAATCAGTCCAAATTGGTGCTGTCAATCTGCTTCCCAGGGATATCCTCCAACCATCTATTCCAACAGATGTCTACTGTGATATGGAAACACTGGAAGTCACAGCTCCTGCATTAGAATCACATTTGGAAACCAATGGAGATCCCAACTTCGACAGAGACAATCCTATCTCAGTTGATACCAACCATGTCAAAAATCTTGTCCCTTCAGATCCTATTGCAGCTGCAGCATATTTCCAACGGGGTATCAGAGCACAGATTGATACCGGTGCTAAAGTTTCTTGCACAAACCTGCAACATATCCTCCATGACGACAAACCTTACACCAAGCTGAGAAAATGTCCAGTCAGGCTCACAGCGGCAATTGGAGGCAAGGCAGCCAGCTGCATCCCAGAAGGATCAGGATTTGTGCACATACCAGCCCCCAATCACATAGGGTATATTAGAGTCTTCTTCTATTATTCTCCCTCACTGTCAACAACATTACTGAGTGAGAATGACCTCTGCGGGATGACATCGCGCATGAGACAACAATTCAGTGGACAGTCCATACACAAAGCCTTCACTGATATCCATGACACGTCCGTTCAACAGAATGGCAACCTCCCCATTATTTGTCATCACAAACATAGCAGCGCAAAAAGCGTTGTCCTCCATGGAGCTATCATTGATGATCAATGCTATACCCATCCAGTATTGATACCAGATGTAAATATTGGATCCCCATATGCAAATTGTGCAACTTCTTCAGCATACGCTTTAGCAACTGACATGGAGTTCAAACAAGCTTGTTAGCTAGCCTCCAAAGAAGCCATTAGCAATTTCAGGTATGACACCTACACAAATCTTGTGACACTCCAAAAATTGCACTGAAACTGCCAGATTACAGACTGATACCAGCAGCGCACCACTGTTTGATGCAAAATTGTTTTTCACCAAGATTGTTGACAAACATATCCCAATTCAAGCCATCAAAGCCAAAACATCCAAACTTCTCTGGCATCAGCGACTGGGCCACCCATGTGATGCCTTTCTATAACAGGCGCATAAACACATTCTTGGAGTACCAAAGTTCAAGCGTCAAACAAGTATTCTTGATCAATGTCCAACTTGCATTCAATGTAAACAAACCAAGAATCCTGCTGGGTCCCATTCCACAAGAAAGGCTACACAACCTTTTCAGGGTTTGTCTATTGACTTCGCTTTTTCAGGAACCAAATCCTCCAACAGTAAAAGGGAGCACAATTACGTAGGAATTCATGGTGAGACAGCTTGGATCCTCATCACAGATCACTACACAAATATGAAATATGGCGACACCAGGATATCCAAAGCTACACCTCTTCATTGGCTTGAACATTTTTCCAGTCAGCACAACCCCACTTGCTCAAACAAATATGTGATAGTGGATCAAGGTGGTGAACTTTATCACAATCCTGACATCCGGAACCTCTTCTCTGCTTTTGGACACTCCATATTCCCCACCGGTGCTGATGCTTCCCATCAGAATGGTACTGTTGAAAGAGCGCACCGAACTCTAGCTAACTCAATGAGAGCCATGCTCAGTGGTGCCAACCTACCGATCAAGTTCTGGTCTGTTGCGTTCTACCATGCACTGCGCTTGTCCAATGCCTTCCCTGAAAGTATCACACGAGCTACGGGAGCAATTCCTGATCTTAATGATAAACATATCATGGAGTCTTCCTAACGGAACAAGAGAAGAAAACCGTTGGCGTGTGATTCTCACACAATATATATATATATACACACACAGATATATACGGTCAACGACCAATGCATGTACGGAAATAATCAGCGAGTAACCTCATCATTACGCAACAGCAGTTGCAACGTATTCATCTCAATAAAAGAGATATCTTGCATTTCAGCAAGATTTCACTTTATCTCATACTTCTAACATTCAACTGATTTATATCCCAAAATTCACACTAGTTGCTACCAACTACCTGTAATCTACATTACTAAGGTCTGTCTCACTGTATCTGAACAAGTTCACAGTAAGAAGAGATCTGGCGTTTCCATAGTCTCGCCTGTAGTCCAATTATCTGTTGTCGAAAGTATCCAATCACAATTGTCACGCGCAGAGTACAATTGTTCGTCTACAAACACACTAACACAGCGTTGCTGTTCTTCAGAAGCCTTTGCATCAGACTCTCAACGGATCAGATTCAGAAGGAAAATAATAGATTAACAGTCGCAAGCTCCAAGGTGGCTTGCACACAAAGAACAGGGACAGAATTGAACACAATCCCTACGCTGGGATATGCCAATCGCAAATCGTCTACGAAGCAGTTTCCTTTCACCACGTGATTCCTCTGACGAATCGGAATCATCACCAAGACTGAACATGCCTGCCAATCCATTCAGTGGTGGGAACAGCACTGGAGATGACACCGCCGCTACCGTAACCAGTTTTCCTAGTTTTGATACCCATATGAAGATGATACTCATAACCATATTCTGTCTAACAAAGGAAGAAAATAGCTATCTGTGTGAAGCTCTCCAAGAGGGAGGATTACACGAGTGGCCAACCTTTCTGGATGCACTCATCGAGCCTGATTTTGCCTGCGAACTTACCTACACTACCAGTGGACTATCAACCCAGCTCCATTGGTCCATCCAACGGACCATAGAAGCACTTGCGGAATTCTCAAATGATCTGCGCAAGAACAAAAAGAATTGGAAGGATGTAATGTCATATACGTATGAGGGCTTCAGAACCTTCCGTATGGGACGCGCTCTGTGCCTTCAGAATGAATCTGTCCTGAATCCCCCAGCTCCTCCCCCAGGAACAAATAAAAAGTCACCTCAACAAGTGAAGTACAAATCTTGGTACCAAAAATCACGGGATGAAAAGTCTTTCACGCCCCTCACGAATGACTCAAGATTCAAACATTGGCTCGTGGGTTTCAAGGCTAAACCCGAGGCAAACGACATTGACACCGAAACATTCCTCAATGAAACTTGGCCTCCTGCTGCGCTACAAGGCTATACACGCGACCTCTACGTCAAACAGTGTGCCTTCTTCTGGGTTCTAATGTTGGAAGTCTTCAAAAGTGACTTATCCGCGTCATGCGTGCACAGCCATTCCCTCACACGCAATGGGCGTCAAGCATATTTTGATTTTGTGAACCTTCACAGCGAATCAAAAGCCAAAGTATATGACAACTCGACTCAATTGCAAGCTTTGCTGAAGTTGAATCTCAGCAACTGGAAAGAATCCAAAGTGAAGTTTATCACACATTGGTTTGAAGAATTGAATCACCTCAACAAGCTTCGTCCTCCTAACAAGCCCCTTGAGTACCATACTGCAAAATCAGCATTATGTCAAGCATGCTATTCCAGCTTTCAGCTAAGTGAACAGTTTGCTAAAGTCAAGGATCCAGGCGGCACGAATAGTACCGTGACAGATGCAGTCGCTGAGGCCGCTGCTATCCACAAACTCAAGATCACGCTCCTACTTGAAGCAACCCGGCTCGATTCTCAGTCCGCCATGTCGTCTCCGAAGTCCACAGTACGTGCACATGTACATGACTTCTCACCTGAACAAGGCCAAAACCCTGACGACTATGCTCTCCCTATCGAATTCGAAGGTGACTACCAAGACTATGTGGTATTTAAGGCTGGACGTATACCTGACCCTATCACACGCCTGCCCACTGGCATATGGAAAGCCCTATCACGTCAAGACATGAAGAGTTGGCTGAATTTTTTCCCCAAAGGCAAGAAAATAGTGGTTGCATCATTGTGACGCAAATTGCTCCCAGATGGTCAGCCAGACCCCAATGCCGTCAAACCCATCACCCGAAAGGCATACACCCATGGGCATTCTGTCTCATTTCTTGAAGATGATACCTCAAACGATGATACACATGCCAATGCCTCTGCAGACCTCCATCTCGCTGTGGAAAATGACCATAGAGGTGTCTTCCATGCATCACTTGGTGTATACAAGTCTCAGACTTCTTCCCCCAAGGACCAACGACCCCTCAAGTCTTCCGTGTCGCCTGCACATCTCGCAAGATTCCTCTCTGAGAATCCTGACATCCGGTACAAAAAGGACGGCGATACCCAGATACCTGTGGGAACATCCTCTTATTCCGTCAATTTTCATCAATGGTATAACTCTGACGATGATCTGACCTTCCCTCATGATAATCAAATACCATCGTACACCTACCGTGCTCACAAAGCTACGGTCACCAATCCCAGATTCGCTATGGTCGACCGCGGTGCAAATGGTTGTATCATTGGTAATGATGCATGCCTCATCTCCAAACATATTCCGCCCCGATATGTCAATGTCACAGGCATCAACAATCACCAAGTGCAGAATATTCCCATTGCAACATGTGGCGCCTATTCCGTTTCAAATAGAGGTCCCATCATCCTCATTTTCAATGAATGTGTATATACGGGACGACACCCCTCTATTTTGTCCTCCGGCCAGATGGAAGCATATTTCTCCAATGTAGATGACACATCCATCAAAGCGGGCGGTGGACAAGTAATCACCACCTCCGATGGATATGCACTGCCTCTCAGCATTCGACATGGTTTACCATACCCTGCCATTGAAAGTACACAACTATTGAATTTGACACGCTCCAACATGTTATCATGACATCCAATAAACACTGGGACCCATCCGTCCTCGATACCACAATCAGTGCTAAAGATGAAAACTTTCTTCAGAAATATCCTCCTCAGTCGCAACAACTTCCATATCCCAAATATGACAAATACGGAAACCCACGTTGTCTTGAAGGGTTAGATATCTCTGTATCTCCTGGCTCATCCACGGTTACGTCTCTCAGTTTGTACTCCAGTCACTGCACTCGATCACCCTTTCTCCCTATTGATGATCATGGAACCAGCAACCGCTCCTTCTGGCTCACGCCTACTGACTATGTTCATCAGGAGCGCCTCGCATGCTGCATTCCCCCTCCAATCTCCGAGACGGTCACTGCTTTTCCCACGGATTGTACTGCTAGTGCTGCTACACGTATCGCAACTACCCCCCGTGAATGCTATCCCAACAAACATGATTACTTATCTCTGAAACCTTTCTTTTGCTGGGCCTCTACAGATCGCATCAAAGCTACCTTTGACAATTCAACGCAATATGGTTCGTTAGCGGTTAGCCCTGATGGTGACATTTTCAAACATTTTCATTCCCACCAGCCAGCTATGAACATTCGACCATTCAATGACGACGTCTTGTCTGACGCTGTCTATTCCGATGTCCCAGCGATTGATGGCGGTTTCAAACTTGCCCAGATCTTCTTTGGTCGGAAGTCTCATATCATACATGTTGAAGAGATGCGCACCACCGGCGACTTTCTATCATGCTTTCAGAATTCCGTTCGAAAATGGGGCAGGCCTCTTCGCCTCCTATGTGATCATGGGAACTACCAATCTAGTAAGAGGGTCACCGATTATCTCAAAATGTTATGGATTGGACTCTGGCAAAGTGAACCCTATCACCAACACCAGAATCAATTTGAACGGCAATATAAAACGTTTAAGCGTATTGTCAATCACGTCATGGACCGTACAGGCACACCACCACATCTCTGGTTGTTGTGCATGACATACGTCGCCGGACTCCTCAATATTATTTCTGACCCTACTCTGTCGGACAAACAACCGGTCTTCATTGCTACCGGTACACTTGGCGATATAAGCGCGTACACCAGTTTCTTCTGGTTTGAACCTGTTTATTTCAAGACCAATGACTCCCCTTTCGGTACCCAGTCTACCGAACGCCTAGGTCATTTCGTAGGCATTGCTGAACATGTTGGCAATGGACTTTGTTTCTGCATCTGGGATCCAGTCACCAACAAATTGCTTGACCGTTCTGGTGTACGTTCTGCTCTTACACCTGAGTCACGTAACAAACGAGTTGGCCTCTTTACAGATGACGGCTTCATCAAATGGCGTAAGGCCAAGGATTCTTTACCCCGGTTGTACGCCACTGGTGACGCTCCTACACTCACGAAACATGGGGAGCCTACCACTACGAATAGTCCCACTGCAGATTCTACACCACAGGACGTCCCAGCTACTCCTACTCTTTGCATCTCAACTACTGACTCCGACACCGATCGAAGCCCTGACACTCCTGCGGAACATGACGACACCACGCCGTCTGTACCTACCGAGCAACCAGGTACAACACCTCCCGCACCTGGTAATCAGGTTATTATAAAACCACCCTCCCACCCCTCGTTACCGAGCTTTCTATATATCCACTGCTCAAGCCCATCACCTCCTCCAAGACGATGGAAGCATCATGTAAAACGTGATGACCTTTCACAAGGAAACATGGGGAGTATTGAATTCCTTTTGTGCCCAGAAGTACCAATGCTACCCTGTGGTAGATTTTCTATTCGTACGAATCAATGAGTCCCATATCAACCAAAGTAATCGATTCCCACGGCATATTGATTCCCATGGAGCATCGATTCCCATCGCGCATTGATGGTGAGCAATCTCTGTTTTATAATATTGCCATTGTTCTTCGGTGAGCAAACTCTGATTTTATAAAGTATCACATGAGCTACGGGAGCAATTCCTGATCTTAATGATAAACATATCATGGAGTCTTCCTAACGGAACAAGAGAAGAAAACCGTTGGCGTGTGATTCTCACACAATATATATATATATACACACACAGATATATACGGTCAACGACCAATGCATGTACGGAAATAATCAGCGAGTAACCTCATCATTACGCAACAGCAGTTGCAACGTATTCATCTCAATAAAAGAGATATCTTGCATTTCAGCAAGATTTCACTTTATCTCATACTTTTAACATTCAACTGATTTATATCCCAAAATTCACACTAGTTGCTACCAACTACTTGTAATCTACATACTAAGGTCTGTACTAAGGTCTGTCTTGCTGTATCTGAACAAGTTCACAGTAAGAAGAGATCTGGCGTTTCCATAGTCTCGCCTGTAGTCCAATTATCTGTTGTCGAAAGTATCCAATCACAATTGTCACGCGCAGAGTACAATTGTTCGTCTACAAACACACTAACACAGCGTTGCTGTTCTTCAGAAGCCTTTGCATCAGACTCTCAACGGATCAGATTCAGAAGGAAAATAATAAACCCCATTCGCCCTTGGAATTGGCAACTGGTCAAAAGGAAAATCTCACTGATTTCAGAACCTTTGGGTGCAGAGTTTGGGTGAAACCTCCAGGCAAGCGACCAGTCAAGCTCAAACCTCATTCCAGAAAAGGCATCTTCTTAGGTTTTGTACCATACACCACCCGAAACAATCTTTTGTATGATACTGAGATGCACCGAGTCAAGATAGCCACCCATGTCAGGTTTGATGAAGGCATGAATGACTTACCACTTGCTGACCTTCCTACAAATGTCAAGCACCTGCTCAGGACTGATGAAAACATTCCTCTCCCACTGGAGCCACATGAGGTGTCATCCAGTGATTTTCAATTCTCCATCTCACCATTTGCAGAGCTCACCAATCTCAGGCTCACTGTTTCAAGTTCCTGTACCGATCAAGCCTTTGGTCTCCGGTATGCCAATGACTCACTACTGGCAGAGCCTATGTCACAGATCTCCTTCCAAAAAGTCCTGCCTCCCAGCTTTTTTCCTCTCACATTATCTCTATCAATCATAATCATGTGTTCCCTGCAGCTGATGTCACCACAGCGCTGCATTCCTCGTACAATTGAGGGGTGCGAGATGATTCAATAGAGATACCCATAACCTTTGCACTTGAAGCAAAATTATCTATGAAGGAAGTCAGGAAACACTCAAACGAATATGGTCTATTTGCCCCCAATACTTCTTGGAATGAACCCACTGATGAAGAAGATCCACCATTCTTGGACCGGATTTCTTCGATCAACACTATTAAGCACATTGGCACCAAATACAAGCACATCATCCAATCAAGAATCAACCAGGTTGATAGCACTGAAGCCCTCCATGCTTCCATCCAAAAGCACTTGGCACCAACCGAAGATGACATGGAAGTTGTAATTCCCACTATAGATATTGCTTCGCTCAGAGCCATTACCAAGCTTCATAAGGCAAGGAATCATGAATTACCCCTAGATGCACATTCACTACCAACCGAACAAATTAAACTCTTAATCAAGGCCATCAATTCCAAAGCAACTACACCAGAAGAGCAAGCACTAGGGCACTTCACTCGCAGAAACCTCAAGTCATTATCAACATGGGCTGAATGGGAAGCTGGCAAGCGCAAACAACTTGACCAGTTTGAAGACTTGGAAATGTTTGGATCACCAATTCCATATCCCAAGGACCCAGATGCATTATTCTCAGGCCCCATTGGCAATACAATGTCAAAAGGAATGATGTCAGACGAGCAAGACAGTGCTGCAATGGAAGCAAATAGTATGCACCCCCAATCCTGTACGCCATTGCAATGTCATATTCATCATGTGTTGAACACCCCATCCAAAGATTGTTTTTTGCAATTGCAGCTAGCCTCAACCTCAAAGTCTATGATGGAGATGCTGCTGACGCCTATGCGCATAGTCCAGGGCCCAACATCCCTACTTACATGACTATTGATGATGCATATCCAGAATGGTAAAAACACAAACATGGCACAGACATAGACAGAAGATTGGTGCTTCCTGTCCTTCGAGCGCTCCAAGGCCATCTGGAATCTGGAAGACTCTGGGAAACCCACATCAACAAGATTTTGAAAGGCCCTGATCTCAACTTCAAGACCACCACATATGACAGAACAATCTACATGACAGTCTTTGAGGGTGAAACAGTCTACATGTTGAGACAAGTTGATGATTTTGCACTAGCTTGCACATCAGAATCCATATCTGACAAGATCTATGACATCATTGGAGCGAAACTGAAGCTACCTAAAGAAGACGTAATCCCCTTCACAAAAATGGGATTGCTTGAGGATTTCAATGGGATTGATGTCAAACAGACAGCTGATTACATTGAACTGTCCTGTGCAAATTACATTGACAGAATTATGACATCCCATGGTTGGGAAACTGATTCTAAGATGAAACCCCACTCCAAGCCTTCAGCGCCATTATCAACTGAAGTACTGAGCCAACTGCAATCACATATGGATGGACCTTTAGAAGGCACCAAGGAACATACTGAATTACAATCCACATCTGGCTTCTCCTACAGGACACTCTTGGGTGAAATGATGTTCGCATATGTCAGCTGCCGGCCAGACATTGGGTATGCGGTGACCCTGATATCCAAATACAGCTCCAATCCCACCGCTTTCCACTATTCCAGTCTGAAGAACATGATAGCCCGCTATCTCAGGACAACCAGATCATGGGGTATCAGATTCTACAGACCAAATGCTGAGCCATTCCTGCCTCCAGGGGAACCATACAACGATACAGTCCAAAATGTATCACTCCCCAAATACCCTGAAGATATCAAGCAAGCCAAATTAATGTGTTTTGTTGATGCTGCATACGGAAATGATCCAAAGCATCGCAGGTCCACCACAGGATATGTCTTCACTTATGCTGGTGGAGCAATTGCTTACAGATCCAAAGCTCAGTCACTTACTGCGCAGAGTTCTACAGAAGCGGAATTCATCGCTGCAGTCACAGTGGCCAAAACAGCCAGATATCTCAGGTCTATACTCAAGGAATTAGAATTTGTCCAAGTTGGTCCTACTCCGATCTATGAAGACAATGCATCAGCAATTGAAATCATCAATGCGCAGAAGCCAACTGAAAGAACCAGACATATCGAAATCAGGTTTTTTGCTATCCAAGCATGGAAAGAAAATGGAGAAATCAAGATGATCCATATTCCTGGCGTTATCAACCCCGCTGATGATCTAACCAAGCCATTGGGATGGATTTTGCACGCCCAACATGCAAGATACATCATGGGACATTATGCAGGTTAAATCATTTGATCGTTTCAGTCGGCCACCGGAACTCATTTCACACTTACGTCGATCCGATCCAGGTTAAATAAACGTGATCGATTGATCTCCAATTCAAAATGATTCAAATTCACTGACATCTCCGGATCGATTCAAGATGATATACTCTGACAGTAATCCAATACCACACGAGTAGAGTATTGGATCAAGGGGTGTGTTGTCGGCGAAAAATACGGACTTTGTTGGCATCAAATTCGATTGGAAAAGCCAATAACAAACGAAACAACGACCGAGGTGCGGAATACGAGATACGAATATTCCGCCGATCGAGGCTTAGAATCAAACGCACCTCCACTACTTGAAAATCCCTAAGTGATAAAAACGATATCACTTAGGACTACAAACAAAAGGGGTTAATCGGTTAGAAACAAGACATATCCAAAGACATGATCAATAAGTGAACACTTGGAACGCTGAAGTAAATTCAGAAGAATATACTTGATATCCCGTGGGGAAATTACTTATTGCAATCAAGTAAATCAATACCGATTCCGAATGGGCTTCATCTATCTCAAATACCACGAACAAGCATACGCCCCCATCGGATAAAACACTTAACCTCGTAAATGACCAATACCATCAAATGACCAATACGACAAGACGCTAAGACAGCAACAGCAGCGACAATATCCGTACAATGAAGATAGTAACAAATAACCAGGCAAGATCTCTATCATGTAAAATACAGCAGAGAGCCCCGATACAGTGAAAATACGTAGTAAAAATAAGAGCGTCTCTCTGAGCTCACATCTCTTTAAATTTTAACATCATATACCTTTTGGTCGATTTTTAGAGTAACAACAACAATAGGTTCCGAATAACACGACTGACAGAAATGGACCTGACAATAGGTTCTGAACATATGATGTATTAGCCCCAATTTTTTATTTGATGATAGGTAAATCCAAATTGTGTGACTTATTTTCTAAACATATTATTAGGGTTTAAGATTTAGGATATTTAACAGTAAAAATTAATTAATAATTGTGTTATGTTAAGATTACTGAAAACTCCAAATCACTGTCATTGGCTGTAGTGATGGAAAATAGATCAGAAAACACCATTTTTAGAAGAACACGGTATTTTGCATCTTGAAAACTTTCGACAAAGTTTGTCTTCTGACAACAACAAGAATAGTTTGCTCTCTGACAAAACAATGCTTTTATCTGTTCTTCTTCTTGTTCTTCTGCGTTTGCTGTCAAAAAGTGGGTCTTAGAGCAGAATCTACTGTCAAACAGAAATTGCCTCTATATCCTGGCAACGAATTTCATCCCAGCATTGCTGAATTGCTTCTTGATAATCTTGTTCCCTCAGAAGATTGGCTTCTTCCATATGATGTGGTTGATTGTACATTTTTGGAAACGACTGAATAATCAAGTCCAGGATGCATTTGTTATTAAATTCCTTCCGTGCCTAGCATGGTAGAGGTACAATTGCATCTCATTCTTTCAGTCGCGTGCGTCCCCTTCAGTCGCACGCATCTCGTTTAGTCACACGTGGACCATTTTGGTCGCGCTATGGACCAAATGGCTCAATCTTGTGAGCCAAGTGACTCATTCTTATGATCGAAACAATACTTAATAAATTATGGAGAATGGATTGATTGTCACTTGTACGATCAAAGTTTTGATACTTAGTGATCAAAGAAAGAACACACGCCAGAATCTAGCATATGCTATCTTCTATTAAGTGTTCTGTTTTCAAGAAGGAACAGCAGAGGTTCAAAGCGTTGCTCACAAACTTGTTTATCTGCTGTACAAAATATGTGTTGTATTAGCGGCAACATGATATTTACCCGCAACACAGTATTTTACCGTATATTCGTAATATTGTGCTGTATTAGCGGCAGCACGCTTCAAAGCGGTAACTTGCTCTCCAGCAAGCCAACACGCCTACACTTTTAGATTATTTGATTATTCAACCTTAAACCTTACAACATTGCCCTGCAACCCCCTGTAGAACTACAGACCTAAGGACTAACTGACTGGGCCCACCGGTAGTCAGAATAGCCCTGATTGTGTGTTGTAATCCAGAATACACAATCGTAGTGGAATCAAAGAAATATTAGAACAACAGATCAGCACCTCAACCAATCTGCTGCTAACAGCGCACACTGTCAGTCTTCCCTGCCTTTGGACAAAGTCGTTCCCTGCCTTTGGACAAAGTCAGCTCGACAGCCACTTTTAAAAGGAAATTAACAGATTCACATTTGCAAGTTTGTTGAGGCTTGCAAAAGAAGACGACAGTAGAAACTTCGACAAAGAGACGATCCGGCAGAAGAAACGATCCGACAGCAGATCACCAATTGACTCGCCTACCAACAACGATTGATAGATCTCTGATCCGGTCACATCTATGTCCAACAACCCCATCGCTGGAAGAACAAGAAGCAAATCGTCGGGATTCCACACACTTCAACACGGGAGCGCCGCAACCAGATCTCTGTTGCCCGACGCAGCAAGCATGCCGCCCAACCGGGATGATGCCCCCAACCAGGGTGAACAGGATAGCACACTTGGGGACCTATTCCCATCATTTGATGAGACACTAGGCTCCATCCTACACGATATTTTTGACATTCCAAAAGAGTCCAACAACATGCTATGTGAGGCCCTCTTGGCCAGTCTGATTTCTACTTCGTGTCGTTAGATTGCAGTAGGAAGATTGCAGTAACATTGATTAGATTCTAAAATTGTGAGCATTAGGATTAAGTTATATCCGGACCGCACTGCACCTCTGTCGGTCCCTCTTTACGGGTCGTATATGCGTTGAGATGAATCGTATAAACAGTTATTTGCTTTGGCGGCTATCACGAGTAACTGGTTTAGTCTGTCTGTATGTCCTTAACCGCGTGATTTCTAGAGTCCCCGTGTCTTCGTGGTAGTCCGCTACTAGTAGAAGATACTTATCCCGCGGACCTCATTTTTTCTTTTTCATCAACGCCATCCCTCCACATGCACCTCATGGCTAGCTCAATTAGCCTCGTCCCACTCATTAGTTTAGTGAGTAAGTCAGCAATATTTGACTCGCCTGGCTCCTTTGCAATCCGGATGGTCCCTGCTGCTATACATTCTCTTGCCTTATGATAGGCTACGCTATTGTGCTTCTTCTTACAAGGACTTTCCGGTTGTGTAGTATTCTTCACAACTGACTCATTATCGCAATAGATATTGGTGGATCCTTCTATAGGTACGCCCATCATCCGTAGCTTGTATCTTAGCCCTTCTACCATCTCGATTGCTATCCTGAGTGCAACTATCTCTGAGCCAAATGTAGATGTCTCAACGGTCGTTTGCCTCTTAGAGAACCACAAAATAGGCGCTCTGTTAACAAAGATGATGACTCCTGTATGAGATCTTCTGGTAGCCTTGCATCCCGCATGATCCGCGTCTACAAAACATGTGGTAATGACAGATTTCCCTTTTGGTTCGGGCATATCTGGAGGCAGTAGTTCCTTGGCTCCCAGATAAAACTCACTCCAGTCACACTCTGGGAAAATGGTCTCATCAACCTCGGGCATAGATGCATCGAACACCAACTTAGACTTGCTGTAATTCTTTAAGTATGCAAACAGATGAAACAACTGGTTGAGATGACCTTCCCTGGCTTGCGCAAGATATCGAGACATAAGTGACACGGGCATAATGATATCCAATCGACCGAGTTCACATATCCACCGGAGTATCCCAACCAAACCTTGATAGTAGTTTTGTTTCTCCGGATTGAGTTCTGGCGATGCGTCTATCTCAGGCCTATACTCAGCGCTCAAAGGAGATCTCGCTGTCTTAGGTAGTACCTTAAACGCATACTTTCCGGTTAGTAGTTCTTCTTCAACCGATTTGATGGCTTTTGCAGTATACTTAGATGAAACCATAGACCAGTACGGGTTACAATCTATGTAGGTCTTTCCTATATCAGCTCCCAAGTAGAAAGAAGGTTCTTCAACTGTTCCATTCTTCAACTAGAACTGCCTTTCTATCGCATCCATTTGGAACTTTGGATCCATTCCACATACAAGGATATCATCAACGTAGGCCACACAGTACTCGTAGTAAGCCGAGCCATCTGGTTTGAACGCAGATCGGAGATGTACATCAGGATCAGCCTTGCAAGATACATAACCAAGCTCTCTTAAGTGACTAGCCAAGTGTGATCGAAAAGATGCCCCAGCAACCGGGAGCCCATATAAAGCCCTTACAATTTTGCAGGGCCTTCCACATAGCTCTGACGCAAACCCTTGGGCCTCTGTAGCTATTGTGAAGTACTTCTCTTTGATGGGTGCTGTTAAGTAAGCATTCTGTATATCTGCACTGAGTACGTTGAGGTTGTTAAGTGCTGCCACTAGGAAGAACAATCGAACCGAATCCCTACTGGGTACACTGGAATAAGTATATTCCTTGGAGATTTCTGGGACTTTGTGTCCATCTCCGACTAACCGGGCCTTCCGAGTTAAGTCAATCTTGACATCAAAGACCATGTGCATGGTTATTTTGGTATGCCCCACTGGTATCTTGTCTTCCTCATTGAATTCAAAAGCAATAGATCTGTTCCTCATTTCTTTTGCAATAGCCCGAGCCCAATGATCGGTCCCCGTTTCTCTATCAATTGCCTTTGCTTCTGTAATAGACTTAGGGAGCCGTACCCCGTACTTATGGGACTTGGTCCAGTACTTGGTTTTAGCGCCAGATAGGATCCGGTCTTTTCTCCGAAGTACCTTATAGGCCCACCACTTAAACGCTGGTTCATTTATGATGCCTTCTTCACAGGCGTATATTGCTGTTTCAATCGGGAAGCTTTCCTTCATATCACTTAACTTTGCCCAGGATGTAGTGCCATCTTTCCATCTAACAAGGAACCTCCATCCTTTGGTTGTTGGCTTTGTTCTAGTTTGTCCGGACTTTGTTGTATAAGTAGCCTGTTCTATAGTTAAGGCCTCCGAATCCCTTTCGAAATTGATAATCTCATCCATCAGGCAATACATGCGGCCTTCATCATCAACGGAAGAATAGATACTCTCTGAAAGTGTATTGGCTGTATAAATTTCAATAGATCCATCTGGCATAGCGACCTCGTAAGACCTCGTGTCTAAGAGGGGATTGTTGTTCTTTTCACCAATCAGCACACCATCCTTATCCCTGCAACGGCTCTTGACTAGCCCCCGGATATGTTGATCCCCTATCTGGAGTAATACTTCGGTCCCAAGATACTTGTCTAGATCCTCACCAGATAGGTCATCAACATCCGGGGAAGAAGCCTCGGCTTCTGCCATGAGTACTTCATCCTCTCCCTCATATTTGCCGTCAAATAGGCCCAGAGGCGGTTCGCCAAGCTCATTTTCAAGATAAGTATCAGAAGGTTTAACCTCATCGCCTACCTTTGCGTTGATTGCTTTGTTGTGTGCTTCCAACTGTGATAGGATATCTGGGTGCCTCCATTCTTCTTCGGATATAGCCCGGGTGCTGTTTGTTACGTGAACTTTTCCGGTCTTAAATAAGACATAGTGACAATCTCCACCACCAAAAGTATCCCCACATGGGCCCAGCCACCGGCCAAGCCTATTCGTTTTGCCATTTAAGTCGTACCACCAAATAAAGTCATACCAGTCATGGATCATATACAGGGTGATATCTGGAGTATACCCATGCACCAATTCAAAGCTAGTCCTCCCCATTGAAGAAGGATCGCTTGATGCCATGAGATTCATCCGGCCGGCCGCTAACATTCCACAGAAGGCCCAACACCTCCTGGGACTGCCTTTCTTAGAAGTCATCCAACGGATCGCCCTCCTCAGATCCCCGGCACTGTGTTCTGCTGTATTCTGCCAAGAGCAGTGAGGCTGTATATATGTTTGTCGAATGCAGTACTCCGACCTGAGCTTGTGCCAACCAGTGTTGTGTGTCTCATGACTCCCCTGAGCCTTTGCCCCATCAGTAACAAGGTGTTCTGGAATTCCTACTTCATTGATAAAGCAAGATAAGCCATCATGACATCGTACCTCTCCCCTGACAGGGTAGAAGGCCACATAGCCCTTTCCATTTGCAAAGATCTGGGCTGCTGTATCATTGCGAATGATGCTGGGAACCTTGAACTTCATAGTGTCAGCATACTATCGGCCCTTGAGCATCCTCCTATTCCTCCACTTCTGTGTCTTCAGTCTCTTTGTAATAGGCTGGGACAGTTGACGAATGCCATCCTGGGTAGTGACTTCAATAGTAGCCTTGGCTCGCTTCTCACTGATGTTCCACATCTTAGCAATGGCCTTGGCATCATACCTGTCAACCTTGTCAGGTATCCTTATTGGAGGTCCCCATTGTCCCCGCCGTATGAAAGACTTCTTGTCGAGAGACATTTCTTGGTCTAGAACATCTTGTTGGCGCCTTAACAGCTTCCTTTCCTTGGTGCGAGCCTTGGCTTCCTGTTGAATGGCCAGCTCAGCTTCAGATAATGAGGACAGACCGACTGATGAAGGCTTGGTGGAAACATCAGAAATCGTAGAATTTGCTGAATTTTGAAGATTTTCTTGGTCCTCCCCGGTGGTTCCAGCAAGGGCTGAAATCAACCTGGTGGAAACGTCCGTTGGAGTATATCCGGTGCGTTGGGAAGGAACTCTATTAGTACAGATAGAAGCCAAATAGAGCAGCCGGTGTGTGTCGTACCCTGTGCCGAGTGGTTCAGGATGAATTGTGGATGAATATTTGACTGGGGTCCCACAAGCCGGCAGGCACCCTGAAAGAGTAGCAACAACTCGCGGGAAAGAGGCATTGGTGGCTTCTTCCTCCTCTGCAAAGTGAGCGGAGTAGGGGTCCCAGGTGTGGGTATCTGTGGCCAGTATGTGTTCACAGTTTGCCAGTTCCTTCTTTGTAGGCTTGCGGGATTCAAAATAGGATATGACTCCTTCAACTTGGAGAGGGATGAAGAGTTCAGTGTCTTCTGATTGAAATGTAATCCCGTGTGTAGAATTGGAGCCGTATCGCCTTGGGGTATCCTCAACCTTGTTGAAGTTGCAGTCCCGGACTTGATTGGGACATACCAAGCTGTGTTGCAACTTGGTGCCAAAAAACAAAGCCTGCCCAAAGACCAAGATGTAAATAATCCCATTGGTTGGGTCAGTCCAAGCTGTGGCGCAATGGGCAATGGGGACATTCTTAAGCGGTGAGTATGTATTGGAAAATGGTGCAACATCCACATATGTCAAGATAGAATCCAATGAATCCAGTAATACCATATTTGATCCCGCGGCTGTTGTATCAGCATGGCTGTCCAACTCACATCGACCGTTATCTTGAGACGGTGAGCCAAAACTCTTGATATGGACTATTGGCCGGCCTACCCGGGATATAATCGACAGGCCCCGGCCGGCAAATCAATCTTGGTTCTTCTTCTTGTGAGTATGGCTACCAAATTGATCGCCGGCCGGCCCTTTTGCTGTAGTGTTGTCTCCTTTGGCTTCAACAAGAGAAACCTGTGCAGACTTCGAATTGGAGTTGAGAGCTGGGCGAAGGGACCGGACTTGGTTCTTCTGGGCTGCAGACATAGTGACCCAGATTTCCTTCGGATAGATTTTACCCTCAAGAGGTCCATCGTATGTACCGGAAGTCTTCTGTTTCTTGTTGCCGTATTTCTTGTTGGAGGAGGAGTTGCTATCATTGTTGCGTTTGTTGCCCCCTTTTCCCTTGAAGGAAGAGATGTTTCTGCAACTACCTTTTCGACTGACTTGCATTTTCTTGATACCAAGCGCTTGAGTGAAGTGGGTGGCAGCCTTGTCAAAGTTGTCATACATGCCACCTGCTTCATTCAGGACCAATTGGACTGCCATCTCGAGTCTTGGATCTGAGATAGAGTGGCAGAAGTCAGTAACAAACTGATCTTCCGGTGGGAAGGCCTTATGCCGCAACAGGAACTCCTTTGCATCATACCAACGCCTTTTGTGCTTGTCAAAACTGTAGTTCTTGGTGTCCCCGGAGTAGGTAGAACTCTGTAGGAAGGCCCTCTTTTCTTCTATGAGAAGTCTTACATTCGTTGATTCGTATGCCTGGGAATAGAGGGTGAAATATGCCTTCCTCCCATCCCCTTCTGAGCCAAGGCCTTGGATGTAGGACCAACCGGGGCCCGCTCCTACCAATTTGAAAAGGATTTCCCATAGTGTATTGTTGTCTTTTGTCCAGTGGGATCCTGAATGGACGGTGCATCGTATAGAATATTCATTCCAGTTCGCATACATATCCGTTGGGGTAGATCCAACGGTTCCCCCCCTCTCAGCATCACCGACCATCGAGTCCTTCCGAATTGTGTATAGTAGAGATGTTTTGGTGACACCCCTTTTGTGTCTAAGATACTCCCTGAACCGTTCATCAAACTCCTTGAATTTTGACATTGCAGTGAGTGGTTCTGGAAGAGTAAGGTCCCCGGCCGCTGTGTTGCTGTCATCCTCCTTGAGGGACTTGAGGCGATCTCGAGTCTTGGATTCTGCATCCGGGTCAGCCATCCAGTCAACCGGAGTAGTTGTAGCTCCAATGAGAGGCTGAAATTTGATCCAAGCCACAAACAACTTGAGCCGATCCCCAAAAACCCTCCCCACATACACTTGTTTTGGGTCCGGGCAGTAGTTGTGTTTGGTCTTGTTGACACCATTCACCAGGGATTTGATTGCAGATTCGTCCATGTCTCGGAGGGAGTCGGTACTGCTGTAGCCAGTCCGGAAAAGTTCATCTGCCGTGATCCGGTTCAACCCAAAGGATTCCAAGATTTCTCTGAAAACTACCTCTGTCGGGGTTAGAGTCCTTTCCCCTGCGTATCCAGGGATTCCCTCCAGTTGATTAGCGCATTTGATTGCATCTTGAACCTCTTGTGTGAGCGACGGAGCCCGGTTAGTATCCATCATGGTCCTAATGAATTCCATTTGCGCCGCTGTAAAACCAAGATTGGCAGGAATGGCTGGTCCATTGTTGGCAGGTCCACCAGCTGCTGGGTTAGCTGCGGCAGCCGCTGGATTGGCGGCCGCATTGTCGTTGCGTTGGTTCTGTCGAGCTGTTCTTCCTCTCACCATGGTTGGTATTTTTCGTCCGAAATAGTTGTTTACTTGTTCTGTAGGTGATATATGAATGATTTTCTGAAAGAATTTCGTATTTCTCAAACAATCACTCTCTTCGCGATATCACTAGTAGTAGATATTTTCTAGTGGTTTCTCCTTGTAAAATTCTACAAACGTTTCTATTCCAAATGGAAATCCCTCAGTTGCCCCGTACTTAAGCAAACTGTTCGGGTTCCGATTTTGAATCAGGGCCGTTGATTTGGCTTATGAATCGCTCTGCTGGCCGTTGGGTTTACTTGTGCAGGAATCTAGTGGCCGTTAGATCCGGCCCGCTACTCGTTCCCGCAGGAATTTGGGACCGTTGAATTGTTTCCGCAGGAATTGGG